>VZSV01000038.1:4251289-4286394 GCA_013398735.1 Nothocercus julius | reverse complement strand
GCCCCGCGGCTCCCCCGCACTCCTTGGCCTTCCCTGGGCAGCCCCCAAGCGCAGCCGGGTACGGCTGCGGGGAGGGCGGCCCGGGGGGACACGGCTGCCACGGGGCCGCCCCCCGGCCCTTCCCGCCCAGCGCCCTAGGGGGCTGCCCTGCTCCGGGGAGTCTGGCCGTGCTCCGAGGCTGGGATGGGGATCCAGACGGGTTTGCCGTGCCCAGAGCCGCCGCAGGGAATTGGCGGCCCAACATCCATCCCGGCGACGCGCTGCCTCGGAGCCCCACGAAAGCCCACGGCGAGGCCCAGCTGCACCAGCCGGAGAGCGGCCGTCGGAGCTGGGAAAACGGGGGCGAATCCCCAAGGGGCAGCCAGGGCCAGGAGCCCAAAGCAGCAGGGCAGCGCTCCTCCTCCTTCTCGCTCGCCCGCGGCCCTGCAGCACCCACCGAGGAGGGGGTACAAGCAGCTCTCCCGCAGCATCGCTCGTCATCCTTCTCAGCCCCGTCCACACCGCCGACCTCGGGATTTCCGGGCCTCTGCGACGCGCGCGGTCCGAGTGCCGGGGCGGATATGCCAGCCGCAGAGGCAAGCAGGGATGGCAGTCAGCGGTGGTACCACGAGAGCCCTCCATCCTTCCCGCCCGGCTCCGCTCCGGCGGCCGTGCCACCCAGCGTGGACTACCAGCCGGCCAGCGCCTACCCTGGCACTGCCAGCCACTTCGTCGCCCACGGGCAAAACCACCGGCCCAACAGCAGCGGTGCGAGCGTCGAGCACGGCACCCCCAGCATGGCCTCACGCAGCCCAGCGACTGCGGATGCTCCCAAGCCACCCTTCAGAGAGGGCCTGAGCGCTCTGCAGGCTGATTCCGGACACCAGGAAAACTCTGGGGCAGCAAAAGTCAAACTGCCCTGCCAGACCCTCCTGCCGCCGCCGGAGCAGGGACCGTCTGCTGCTGAACTGAAATTGGAAGCTCTCACCCAGCGGCTGGAGCAGGAGATGGATGCCCGTCCAAAGGCTGATTACTTTGGTAAGTGTAATTGCAGAAAAGCACATTTAAAAATTGTTATGAATATGATTCATGACTTAAGTGTTGCAGGGTTCACACCTTCAGGGTTGCTTTTCCCTTGTTCTCTTATTTGGTTGTTCTTTTCCAGTTGCTCCTGTGTTTTTATTTAACTGTTACTTATCACAGGAACTGGCCCTCTTTTTCCTATGAAATATTTTTTTAATCCTGCTATTTAAATTTTAAAGTAAACGTGGTGTGACGGCTTTAGGGAGGAAAGAGCTGAGGACAGGCTGGAACAGGTGATATCTTTTGAAGTCCCAGCCATTGCTGTCTGGGGGACACTGAACTTAGTTCTAACAATATTTGTGACTCTCAGTCTGTTACGTGGCGGTGTTTGAATGGCAAGGTGGCTGCCTAGGCTGCTGAAGGAGTGGGTGGTGTCGAGCCCTGGATGAGGAGCTGCAGCCTGGAGTGCGCAGCTGGGCTCGGGACGGGCAGGGGTGGAACCCCTAGCGGCTCCGCAGAGGCGGTCGCGGCTGGACGCGCGGCCCACGTGCAGCGGGAGCAACGAAGGTTATGAGCTGAACTGAAACCCAGCGGGTTCCGAGGGTCTGGCCTTGCACGGTAGTGAATTTTCTTGAGAAGACATTCACAGAGCACGCTAAAGACGCTTCTTTTTATCAAGCTGTTGGGGATTTTCTCCTCCACCCCTTTCCAAAGTCAGGTCCCATCAACTCTGAGTGGGTAAGTGGATCCTGAGTACTTCTGAAAAACAGGCAGTAGATACTCTTTGTCCTAAATCTCAGGTCCCCAAGTAATCCAGACCACTACCAGATGTTATGTTGGTATTTTGTGATGAAAAGAGCCTGCTTAGGCAGGAGGATTTCTGAATGAGGAAATTAAACGCCATGCTGGCTTAAACCGATTTAGTATTGCAGAATGGCAAAGAGTTGATGGCAGACGGGCTGTTTTCTTTCCCTGTCTCTCGTGGCCACTTTGTGGTGTAACAGCAGAGGCTGCTCAGCCAGTCAGTGTCCTGGAAATAGGAATCCTGGTGTTGCTTTAGCTAGGAAGGATGAGAATTCCACTGCGATTTTAACTGGTGGCAGGAGCAGGTCTAGTGTACTTTTTCCTCGTGATTTTTAGATCTCTGGTCACAGAAGTAGAAGGAGAAATAGGATAAATTCTTCAGAGAAGTAGTTTGCATCGCAGGCTGCTTAGGGCCCGCTGCCTGTAGGCCGTTTGCTTCCTATCCGATGTGGTTGCCAAGTAGGGCAGCCGTGCTCACTGACCTGAGGAACGGGGCTGCTGCCTTCAACTTTACACTGTGCTTCACTAAGGTAGCTGAAGGGATCTCCAGGCGCTCGGTTGCAAAATCCGCAGCAAAAGGTATTTCTGATTGCCTCTGTACTGTGTGCAGGTGATACTCCCCTGCACATGGCTTTGCTGTGATTATTTAGTTTCCCGTTTAAGACTGAATTTAACCTTGTAGCAGGGCAGATATAGTCTTACTTACTGCAGCACAGGGACCTGCAAAGTTGCTTTATTTGGGTCATTTCAGCCTGGGAATGTGTTTTGATGCTTTGTGTGCCATGCAGGGAGCGCGCGGCTTGCATGAGCTCCGAGAACCTCCCCCCAAGAGATGCTGAACCCTTCTGAAAAGGGACTGATTAGGAACATGAGTTTGGGGTGATAACAGTCAAAATCTGAATATTACTGTAGGCAGCTGCCTTCTCCCCTGGATAGGTCCCTATAATCCCCCTTCAGCCCCTAGCAAAAAGTGCGCATGGGAATGAAATGAAAAAGCAGACAGGATGTAATTGGTGGTTGAATTATTTGTACGTTTTTGTCACAACGTAAGTGGTAGCAGCAGGAAAATGCTTTCATCTGTCCGAAAGTCTGCAATGAGTGGTAGTGGTAATTCTGGCAACATGGAAATTCTTGTGGCTCAGCTGCCTGGGTTACCTGCATCAAAAACCTGGGGACGGAGAAGAAATGGATTCTGCCTAGTTCCTCTCATGAGATCTTTTGGAATATTCCTGGCAGGAGGTTTTGTTTTATACCTGTGTGTGGTTAGTGCAGCAGCAGTGCGTGGGAAAGGAGGAGAGTGAAGAGAGAAGGTGAAAAATGAAAGAATGCAGTCATGAGAAAGGAAGAAATACAGTTTGGTGGAGTCTGAGCTCTATGGAAGAAGATTCAGCAGACATGCTGTGGATAACCAAGGAAAAAGAAAGGAGTAGTACAGAGGTATTTTAATTCTGAGCCCCTCCTGCCTTCTGGCTGTCTTTTATTTTCATTTTTTTTCCCCACTGTTGCTCCAATTTACATCCTTTGGAGAAAGGAAGGACCAGGTTGGTCTTCTGCATCTATGTTTGCCAAGCTCTATCTTCAAGTTACTAAACTGCAGCATGGAAAATAAATACCTTCATCTGACAGCATTTTTTGTGGACATTCCTTCCAGATCTCTGTCAACTCGAGTGCAGCAGCTTGGTAGTGCATCAGAGCCAGGAAGTGAAACTAGTGACCAAACTGCTTTATCTACAATACTTTCAGCTCTCCTAATCTGGGGTGCTGCTCTTGTGACAAATAGATGTTTTTTAAAGATAGACTTATTATTAGTAAGGTCTAGTCTTTCATTCTGCCTCTGCTTGGACGAGGTATTAATCCTAATGAACAATTCTGAGCCCAGTAAAGGAATTTTTTCTTTTTTTTTTCTTACTTCACTGTGTGAAAATAAATGTTTGTAAATGAAAACCTAAAATGGGACAAACTAGGGACTAAACATAACGTAGGTAGGATGCTGTGTTGAAGAGTAGCAGACAGTCTGGCTATCTGTCAGCGCAAGCTTGCTATACATAATACATTTGTCTGCTCAGAGTGTGTACGGTAAGTGAAGGGAAAGAAGCAGCCAAAGCTAAGAATTTTCCTTTTTTTTTTTTTTTTCTTTTTTTTTTTGATAGCAGCATATGTGTGAGCAATATGGGATAAATCAAACCTGCATGTGTCTCTAAAGGAATCTGGGTATTCCAAGGCTGTTTTAGAAGTGCTTTATTGTGATTTATCTGGGCTGTTGGAGGTGGACATAGAGAGCCTCAGGTGCTGCAGGGATTTTATGCCAGGGGAGAGAAGTTCCTAAATCACTCGCTGAAGAGGCGCATTCCCAACATGGCAGGAAAGGGGCCCCGAATCCCTGGGAGGTGCCTCTGGAAACCGGCTTTGCTTCTATTCAAGTTTTTGGTGTACAGTTTCCAGGGAACATCCAGGAATGAAGTATCTGAATCCCACTGATTTTCCATGGTTGCCCGAATTCCTTACACTCCTTTGGATGTACCAGCCTTAATTTCCATGCGGTGAATAGGAAGATTAATTAAATAGGAGTGACGGGGGGGGGGGGGAGTTGTCAGCCCTCCACCAGCACCACCCAATGCAATCCAAATGTTTGGGGAAGTGGCACTATCCCAAGGATTATCACAGGACTACTTTCCATGTTGAACTGAGCAGGTACCCAACTAAGTTAAGCGTCAGCCTGGGCTGCAAAGAAGTAACCTGATGTGGAAGAGCAGCTCACGGCCACGCAGGCCAGGCTGCGAGGCACTTCGGGCTACAGAAACATTACCATTCGCTTTTGCAGAACTGAGTACCCCTGTGGTACGATAGAGTTCCTCGATCTGCACGTGTGGGTTGAAGGTTTTACAGGTGTAACATGTAGAATCGTGTTTTTAATAGTGCTCCTTTCGTACAGACAGATGGAAATCCCAGTGTGATAAAGACTGACTGCGCTGTTACCAGGGGCCTTTTAAAAGAATTTGCTTAAACGTGTTTCTTGTTGTAAATATTTGTTAGGTGTTAAGTTTTGGCTTCCTTCCTTTGTACTTAGAGCTGATAAGCTGCAGGTATTTTTAGGAGAGCCCCAGGCATCTTCTTTTGCAGCTGAAGGCTGGGGGGCTCCATAGCTGTCCGAGAAGCTCTCAGAAAGTTTGCAGATTGCTTTTCCCCTTCACAGGAGCAGAAGTGCAGGTGGATGATTGAAGCACAGGGAGCAGAACTGCAGGTGATCACTGAGCCCTTGTGGAGACAAGGGACCTTCCTCACGCATGTGATTGAGTTTTATTAGCTCCAAGGCTGGTGGCACCTTTGCTAAGTCTATGCCTATGGAAGGAAGCATTACCATTCCTGATGTGGCAGTGCGTTTAACTCTGAGGCTGTACGGGTTTGCAGGCTTGTCAAACCCTGTTGATGGCCATGCACCAATGAGTAACTTCAGGAATGCAGAGCGGAGATCTTTCTGGTAGAAATGAGGGTTTTTCTCTGAGGTTTGTCCTCTAACGGCATCTTCTCAGTCGGGAGCAAGTGAGCACCTTGCTCTGTGCCTGCAGTTGGGAGAAGGAAGCAGCTGGAAGGAGCCCTGTGTGCAGTGGAGAGGAGGGAGGCAGAGAGGGGAGTCACGGTGTGCTGGGGAAGGCTGAGAGGGGCGCAGCGTATGGGCTGCTGGGTGTGTACGGAATGCACAGCTTATCTCACTGCGAGGAAGCAAGCAAGTAAATATTTGTCTGGGATATGACTCTGAGATTAAAGGACCCTAGGCTTCTCTTCCCCTCGCTGCTCTTGGAAGCTCAGCTGGATTTGCCAGTTAAGAAAAAATCCACTCTAAAAGGAGAGAAGGAGTGCAGGCAGAGGATCAATAGGTTCTTCAGGCGGAGGAGTTTTGCAGGGGAAACTGAAAGTAATGAGGAACCTGACTCATTTTGTGGTGGAGTTAACATAATCTCCTTTATCATTGTAAGGTACTTTAAGTGTCACTGACGTGAGGCTGATGGCATTTTGCACTTCACTGGCACTGTGTACATGGCTGTCTGCAATGCAGCAAGGTTGAGGGGTCAAGCATGTTTCACATGAAAAAAACAGTACAGAAAAAATGCACCTATCGACTCTTACTACTTTGGTCAGGGCAATACCTGCACATCTCTGCTGTGACTGAGGCGTGACGTGGGGTTGATAGGAATGATGAGATCGAGCGATGAATGGAAATCAGACTGCCTTGTTTTCCAGGCACTCGATGTTCTCCCAGACATCCAGATGTTCTTGAAATCAACGGTTTGGAGGTGTGATTGCACATTAATGGACAACAGCTCACCGAGGTGAGCAGTATGTAGGATGGCCGTGTCCCTGCCACACTGAATTTAGAGTTTGATGTAGAAGTATATTTTTCTAAGGTGAGCCACAAGGAGTTTGCATGATGTTTTAGGGGAAGGTCTGAAATAAAACTGAGGTAACTAGACATCACATTAGGTATGACATGATGAAATTGTTTTAAGTGGACAGTCTTCTTGAGGCCTAGATTCTTATGGAATAGATGGGTCTTCAAGAGTAGCTTCATGTGTCTCTTCCTTGTCAGAGCGTGAAATGGGAACAAGGCAAGAAGAGAGCTGGGTTGGAGCCCAGAGGCAGCAGGGTGTACGTCTAGATGAGCTGCGTGCATGTCTGGGCAGATAGGAAAGCTGATACTGGAGGTATTTACATGCAAACACTGCGGGGGCTTCTTCCACGCGCAACTGGGTGTTCTACAGTGTCTCAAAACCTTGCAAAATGATAAAGTTACCGCTGAAGAAGGATCAAACTGATTAGAGGAATGTGTACCTTTCGTGGTGCAAGTAAAAGGAGTAAGATAGATTTATTGTTCTAAGTGCCATTTCTGCATTAGCTCTGTATGCAGACATGTACCTCTAGAACCTACCCTTCATTTGCCAGTGCATCCCTCTTACTTGAGGACTGGATTGAGGTAATAAGGCAGTCTGGTCTGTCATTGACATGGGAGCATTCATACCATCATGTTTGCTCCTCTGAGCTTTAGTGGTGCTCTTAGGAAACCCAACCAGGAACACATGTAGAAAGGTTTGGCTGTTTTGGATTCTGCTAAGAAGAGGGAAATCAAGAAACTGTGCTCTTGGTTTGTAAACAGATGATATTTGGTGTGTGGAATGAAATCCTACCAGCCAGTCCTAGAAAATGCTGCTGTTCAGCATTCTTTGCATTGAAATCCTAGCAAGTGGGGTACAGTAAGAAAATACTCCCTTCCAGTGAGTGTGAAATACAACATTTAAAGGAAAACATGTCTTTCGAGCCTTTGAACCTGTGGTAAACAGAAATGCAGCGGCTGAATTTTGACGGTGGGAGTGACAATTCGGATTGAAGGATGGATCGGATTTCAGTTCTGACCGCGCTCAGAGTGCTACCTCTGCCCTGTGTGATGTTGCGGGCTGGAGCTGTTTCTGGGGGCAGGTTTCTTGGGCTTTGCAGTGCTGAAATCCAGGGTGACGAGAGCTGGGACATAGCTTCCAAGGCACATTCCCAGGCCCAGCTGTGCTGCAAAGCTCCTATTGTTCAGGCGCTCAGATGTGACTTGGGCAGTTGCTCTCCGCATGATGCCACATGATGCTGGATGAACAGAGATTCCTTTGTTGTGTGGGGCAGAGCTGCCCTACCAGCAGAAATGGATCTGAAATCAGCAGTTTACATCCCTTCCCAAATCTGGCTGCTGTTCTGCCGGTGCAGAGTGTGCATTTACCAGCTCGGCGGCACATGGGCCGTTCTGCAGGCTCGTCAGCACGTTGATAAAAGAGAAACCTTTCATTTCTGCCCACGTGGTAGCCCGTGATGTGTTGTTAGAGGCCTCGTATCTGCTCGCATGGGCCCTTGCATAAGCGTGCAAGTCATTTCGTGTGGCACAGCAAGAAGCTGCCGCTGGCTACGACGCCCGTATTCAGAGTTCGCCCGCTGCAAGCTGAGCAGAGAAGTTTTTACTAAAACTTACGCCATGCCAAGAAAATTACCCCGAGCTGCTGACTAGCATCAGCGTCACGTACAGCTGTATTGATGCCAGTGACATTTTAACTCCAGGCTCTGGCTAGGAGAAAGCCGGCTCGGCGCCGCTTCAGAAAATAGCAGTTAGAGCTGATACGGAGCAGGGCATAACTGCAGTGTGGAAGAGGATTGAGGCTGGATGTTGCATTTGCTGGTCTGCCTTTGATCAGGCTGGCGTGGCGCATGTGCTGCTGAGCTCAGCAGCCACTGGGTGTCTGCAACAGGTATTTCTTTTTCCGTGCATAGCCTGAGCTGGAAGAACAGGATCATTGTGGCAGCAGGGAGCGAGTGAGCTGCAAAAATAAGCGGGAAGGAAAAAATCAATAAAGATCACCTTTTTCTGGCTTTCAGGGTAGGGTGGGTCAGAGTCGAAGATGAAGGTTCAAGTATGTTGCTAAGAGTACTGCAGAGCATTGAAATTGGAAGAAGAAAAGACTTTCTAGAACAATGTCATTTTTACTAGCAAGGTTTAATTGGCCTTTAAATAAGGTTTAGCAGATGAAAGAAAAAAATATAACAAACTGCAACACATACTTTGCCTAATGCTGCTTTTCATCTGTCCATCTGTCATTTATAACCTTGCCATAAGACATTTTTAAATATTTATAATGTGGTTGGTTAGTACATTGTGAAGTAATTTAATGTACTGCATCTTTACAGACAACATCAATTTATTTTAAAAGCCTTTTCATGGTATGCCTTTTTCTATTTTTCCTGTTTTGGAGGCTGAAATATTTAAAGGATTAACTAGCAAGGTTAAGCAGGAGATGGAATAGGACATATCCTGGGAGATAAACGGAGGGAGAAGGAATGATGGGGCAGGAGAGGTTGAGAAAGGGAGGATTGTGGCCCTGGGAGGCCAGGGAGCCTTTGGAGTAGCTCCTACAGCATCCATTGGGAATAGCCCCTGGGGGAAACACATGGATGCTCCGAAGCCTGAATGAAGGCCCTTCCCAGGATAGAGGCGATGTCTGCTCTCCATGTGATTCCCACTGCGGTGTTCTCCAAGCCTTTCGGCGCGGGTTTGCAGGGGACGTGCCGGTGCCGCGGTGAAGGGGGAAGGCATGCGGGCTCCGGCGGCACTGCCTCCCGCCTCCCAGCTCACTTCGCTGCTCTCGCAGGTCCAGTGTCGTCGCCGGGACGGTGCTTTCTAGAAAGGAGGAAATTGGAACACGCCAGTGATGTTCTGGAGCAGCTGCTCGTTGGCATGAGGAAGGGAAAAATGTAGGCGCTTTCAGTGCAATAAATACACAGTCTCTGTGGAAAACCTTGGGATTGCCATGGAAAGAAGATTTCTAAGCAGCAAAGCCTGCTTATTTTCTGCTCTCAGAACTTTCCACTGTGCTTTGTTGCAGCCGATAGGCAATTTTACAAGTCAGTCTTTAGTTTCTGTGGCAGATGATTTCACAACATACTGGGCTGGAGCAAATGTACACATTTGTGAGAGAACACATGCGTTTGAAAAGTCAGATTTTCTTATCTTTTTGAAATGCCTGCATAAATTATCTCTAATTCTTGAATACATTTGGATGTATCTTCAGATGTTTGTTCCAATAACTAAGTGAGCTAAATCTGCTTGATCTGAGAAGGAGCAGCTAATTTTGAGAAGATGGTGCCAGAGTGTGCATCGGGGCGGGCTCGCAGCCAAGCTCATATGTCAGTTCTGCTCTGTCTGGGACAAAATAGATGGCTGCTCATTTCTTTTGAGCCTTCCCTTCAGGTTTTTGTTGGTTTGGGCGCCGGCTCTGCACGCAGTGGAGCTTGGAGCTGCATCCGTGACAGTGCTCAGTGTTCCGGGTGAGCTGCATGGAAGAAGGGCATGTCTGTGCCGGGGAAATGGAGTATCTGCTTTTCAACAGCCCTGTGCTACCGTAAATGGGTGCTGAGCGTTTTTGTCGTGGTAGCGTGAAGACTGTCACAGGTATCGGCAACAGGAGGAGCTTGTTTTCAAGCTTGGGCTTGAGAACAGCTTGGGCAGCACGTTTCTGCATTGGGAGTTACTTTACAGCGCTGTCCCTAAGTATGTTGCTTTTTTCCTAGCAGGGACCAGACCTTCCTGGTGACTCTGGAGCTTGCGGTACCCTGAAAGAAGGGAAGTTTTGTTAACCATGGCATGACTAAGGCTCTCTGGTTGGATCGGGCTTTCCCTTGTGCTGGGCCAGTACCAGCGAGATGTGATTTACAATCCCAGTGCTCCGAGTAGTCAGAATAAAGCAGTCTGAGCAGCGGAGGAAGGAGAGATCAGGAGGTGAAGGGACATCCAAAAATTCCCTGTGGAACAGTGAGAGAAGACAGTCTTTGTCTTCTCTCTCCTCATGCTGCCCATCTTTGGTAAAACAGAAACAGCTGAAGTAAACACATATTAAAGCAAGTGCCAGTGGGCAATTTAGAGACAGTTAGGGGGTGATTCTGTTTTAGAAACTGGTCTGTCCCACCTGCATGGTGAGGCCTGAGGTAAATACACTGGCTTGCTCTGTCCTATTTGGCCAAGGACCTGCTCTGCCTGGCGGCAGAGGTTTCCGCAGCCCCCTCTGCCTCTCCTCCCGTGCCGTGGTGTGGAGGTGCCCTCCTTGCCGGGGATGCTCTGGGCACCGAGCGACGCTGCTGTGGGACACGGTGCCGCTCGGGGCAGAGCTGCTGGCCTGCCTGGCTGCTCTGCCCTTCCCTCCGCAGCGCGACGGGCTGGGCTGCCTCCCAGGTGCTGCACTGAAGTCATTTTTCTACTGTTGTTTCTTACTTCGTTATCAGAAGAGGTTTTCTGGGAAGTGAAATAGGGTCGCATAACCCAAGTCTGGTCTCTGGTCATTAAATGTGGTCCTATTAGGTGTAGAAGAAGGGCATCATAACCCACTGTAGGTTTTTTCTTGTAACCTGTTAAGCGGTGCCTGTTCATTTCTCGAGGGACAAGGCCAGATCCAGCCACCAGTCTGGGCTTGGCCCAGAACTAACCTATTTTGCCCATCTCTTTTTGCCTTAAACCTCAGTTAACCCTGATTACCCTCAGTAATCCCTGCTACTGCTGCACTGCCCCTGTCCCTCTGCCCTGCTGCATTTTGCTGGTAGCCCCAGAGGCTGCTTGGCGAGGGGCAAATGAGGCTTTCCGTGTCCACGTCCTATTTCCCGGGCATTGGGTGGCTGCCGAAGCTCGAAGCCGGGTTTGCCATCCCCTCCATTGGAGAGAAGCTGCAGGTGGGTTGTGACTCCAAAAGTTGATCCATATGGACATGCCCTGGCCCTCCTTCATCCCATGGGCTGCCTGAGAAGCAGATCCACATTAGCTGCTGCCAGCAGGTACACACTCTTAAAACTGCTTTGTTTCTTTTGTTGTCCTTCGAGGAGCTAGAAGAACATCAGGAGGATATGTGGTCTGTAGGTTGCGTTTGTGTTAGAGCTGTCTTTTCCGACATGATTGGGAGGGAGAAGAGAGGCAGATTTTCACATAGTCAATCCCGTACTAGCTTAGTAAGAAATCTGTAGAGGCCTGGAGCCTTCTGCAAAAGGGTTAGGAGTTTGAAATATGAAAAGATTTAAAGGGACTAAGTAAAGAATTATACTTTCCGCTTCTCAGTTGCCACCAACAAGCTGATATTGTGCATTAAGTAGGAGAAAGTAGGAGTGAAAAGCCCTGAACACCATTTACTACCGCCCAGCCTTCTGGAAGGATCCTCAACTCTTTTCTGAATGTGTATGAAAGTTTTGGAAATGGATAGGAGAAGGAAGAGGATGTAATTGTAGCCAAATAGGGCTCCAAGCCTGTTGTTGTGCTGGTCACTTTGCTGTGAAGATCTGCTGCTAACAGCAGTTCCCAGGGTGAGTAACGCTGCTGTCACCTACATCTTGTGGTTGCAGAGGGTTGTCGGGTCCTAAATTCGATCTGAGCTGTAGGTGTGATTACTCACACATCCTGCTCACCTCTTCATCCACGTGAGCCAGCCGTGCTGCTAAAACCCCCTGAATTCCCTTGTGTCTTCCAGGAACCTGCGTGAAGTGCAGCAAAGGAGTGTACGGAGCCAGCCAGGCCTGCCAGGCCATGGGCAACCTCTACCACGATGGCTGCTTCACCTGCGGAGCCTGCAGTAAGTGCTGCCTTGCCTGTGTGGCCTCTGCTGCCACGTTTCGGTAGAGCTCTGTGACAAATCCTTGTGGATAACACTTTGTATGTCTTGAAAAAAAAAAAGAAAGGATGTGGTTATTCAGTTATCTGGCAAATGGAGTTTGTTTCAGCTTTGCGCCTTTGTGGTGGTGTTCACTGTTTGTTTTTGAATAGATTCTTGCAAAGCATTTAGAAAAGATACTTTGAATTATGCCTGTCTTCATCTTTCTGGTATGAGAGACAGCTATTTCATTCTTTGGTGTCTTGGTGTAGCCACATTTCCTTATTTATGAGAGTATTTTTTTAAAGTGGCAGTAAATATGCTTTGGCTGGCATTTAGTTTTTGTTCTTTGGCCAGTTAGACTTCCAAGCCCTTGCAACCTGCAAATTCAAAAGAGAGAAACCACTGTGAACCCCTTCCTCATCGGTGTGGGCTTGCCAGAGGTGTGCAGCAGCAGCTCTGTGAAAGCAAGATGCACCTTTTTATAAGGGGAGGCAGTTTGCCTCTCACTTTCATTAATTCTGCCTCAGCTGGGTCGCTGTGGGCTGGCAGCCAGCTCGGCTAGTTTAAGGTAAAGAGCTCCTGCCTAATTTAGTGTGTGAGAGCCCTGCCGGAGAGGGGTTCTTCTCCCTGCGTCACACATCAGTTTTAGGATGTGGCTCCTTCTCCGCCAAGGGTGCCTGGACGGGCAGCTCGGACCGAGCGGCTGTTTTCTAGCTGGCGTGGGTGAGGTTGATGCTGCTGCACGTCTCCAGCACGAACACCGTGCTGGGCGCTGCGCTGTGCACAGCGTGCAGTGCAGACACACAGGTCTGGCCGGGGCGTCTCTAACAGCCGCTCTGGAGAAGCTGCCTGGCAAGACATATCGGGCACTGAAATGAGTGAGCTGGGTGCCTGCGGGGTGCCAGGAATGAGGGCCTGGTGAAAGGGGAGAATGGGAGCAGTTTTATCTATAGACATTGCTCACGTGTTACCCACCCTCCTCACCCTGCTACCCCTGTTAGCGAGCACTATGGCTTTTTGTCACCGTGTTTTTATTTGATTTGATTTTTACTAGCTGTAATTGCTTTGTGCTTCTGAGGTGTTTCCTTGCCAAAGCACTTACTAGCACAGTAAGTTATCTGAGGCACGTTACACACCTGGCTTTTTGTTGTGTGAGCTCTGCAGACAGAGAAACCGAGCCACGGAGAGACCAGCAGCGTGTCCTTACTTTGAGCTGGGTTTTGTGCTAATACTCTGAGAAGGGGAGCAGGGATGACTCTGCAAAATCTGCCCACAGAGCCTACAAAACAGTTAAACGAGCCTGGCGCGGCTCCGCGCCGCTCTCTGTACCCCAGGCGTGGTGTGAAGCTCACCCAAGTGCAGAGCCTGCCCCAGCCTTTCAGGGAGGCCTGTGGTGGAGCTAGGGTGAGCACCCGCGTCTCCTCATGCCGGTCCTGGCTGTGCTGCTAACACAGAGGTTTTTGTGTTCTGTTATGCTAACTCTGGAACTGGTGGCATGCTTTTAGAAATGTAGCTTTCTATCTGACAGCAGTAAAAATAATAAAAATACCTTTGTTTATTTGTACGTATCAGTTTGGCTTTCCAAGATGAACTCTTTTTTTTTTCTTTCTGTATTGTATGTAAAACTGTAAACTCATCAGGACTGCAAGGGAACGTGTTTTATTTGGAGCTGTAAATGGGAACAAATATAGAAAGGTGCCTGTGCTATTTAATGGTAGCTGAACCTTGAACTCTCCTTGTTTCCCAACTGCCCAACAATGAGAGCCTTCTCTCACCTATGTTTTCAGAAGGGCCCTTCCCTGTCATCTGACTGAAGACAGGAAAACTAAAAGAAAAGAGGTGTTTGCAGGTGACAGCAATTTCCTGGAGGCGTAGAAGTCAGCAGCTTGCTGTTTTGTCTCGCCCAAGTTAATTTGAGTTCTTTTCCCGCAGAGAGAATTTGTGGCTCCATCCCAGGGCTTGGCTGCAGGGACTTTTTACCCTTTGCGTTCAGGAAGCCTCCAAGCTGTCCTTCCCCACCAGCCTCCCGTTAAAAATAATTCAACAGCCAGTTCAAGCTGTCTTATGATTCCAAAATTACTACTGTGCAATTGGTGCTATTTTACATGTATTGAGAATACTGTATATGTATATAATGCTCTCTCTATATGTTTATATAGGCAAGATGTCTGCTGCGGGGGGATGGACGGAAATCTTATTTTTTCTCAGCTGCGTCAAACATTGTAGTGGAAAACACATCTTAACTGCTGTCAGAAAACCAGAGGGAAGCAGGTTTCCAGGACTACCCTTGCTTGCAGCGGGACGTGCAGCGGTGCTGGGGCTCGTGGCTGTAGCCAGTCGCCCGGGTACACGCATGTGCATGCTGCTCCGCTGCTGGGAGCGAGACCTGGTGACGTCCCTGCGTGGAATGGGGATCGTTTTATCCTTTTACCCAGGCGTGGGTTTGGGCAGAGCCCTGCTGGGGGGTGTGGGGTTTTGTTTTCCCTTGCGCTCCTCCCGGGGCACCCCTTTGATGGCTCGTGCTGCGCCCAGGATACCTTCAAGGATGTGTTTGCCTCTTTCCTTTTCAACCCCATCGCTGGCAAGCGAACAAGAACAAGAAGGGCCATCTGATGCAGACCGAGGAAGTGACTTCTCGCGTTCCCTCTCTGCTCCCGGTGTGTTGCTGGGAGAAGAGCAGAGGAAGTGCACCTCACGCGAGGCGCGTTTCCGCGTCCTCGTCCTGGCCTCGCCGTCACTGCAGTCCAACAGTGTTCCTGCTCTTGGCTACCTGCTGCTTTGATCTTGAGACCGGCTTTCTAGCATGTCCTGCAAATCATTCCTAATTATATTAGAATGGAGAAAAACACTTTGCGCTGCTGACAGCAAGTGTTACAGCTGCGTTTCAGCCTGTGGTAGGAGCTCCGTGTTGGCCTGTTTCTCCTGCCAGTAACGTTCCAAGGCAGCGCTCCCAGTGACTTCCGAAGAGCCCGGCTCCAGCGCGCTGCCCGCAGGAAACCCTCTGCATGCCCAGAGACAAGCCACGAGTCTCACCTGGGCTCACAGGAGTATAAACGAGAGCACAGTTTGGCTTCGTTAGTGTTAATTGTGATCTCCTCGTGTTGTGCGCGCAGCGGCCGGGCGCTGAGGGGTGCGGGGCGGGTGTTTGCATTCCTGCCGCGCGGAGCTCACCGCGCGGCTCCGCTTGCCCTGCTTGCGCAGGCCTGGCCCAGGTGCGCCTCTCATTAAACAGGCTGCGTTTCAGCGGCCTGACTGGTGTCTGGGCTGGCACAAACTGTTCTGTCCCGAGGTGGTGGAGGGAAGCTGAGGAGAGTGTCGCCCCTCCTGTATGGATTTAGGCTATTTCTCTCTTCCTGTATGGATTTAGGCTGATTCTCTCTGTCAGGACAGTGGCCGCCGTGCAGGTGAGTCGCACGCAGGTCTGGCCTTAGCACAGGCAGCCCGTGCCTTTCTGCAGCCCTTCTGGGATCCCTACCGTGATACCCCTGGGGTAAGCGCGACGAGGCCTCTAACTGCCAGAAAAACAAATATTGGCCTGGACAGTATTGTCTGCCTCACTGCAAAGCATGTCCTGAGCAGCCCATGTGGAGACCCTGGTTTCTTTCTGAAAAGTGAGTAGTTATAGGCTGTGTTTTTAAGGTCAAGAGGAGTTCAGCTTGGACACCATCCAGTACAAACTGTCTCTGAGAAGTCAAGATTGCTCGTGATTTCAATCCTAAAATTTCTCTGCTTGTGCAGCAAATACTGAATATCTGCACTCCAATAAATAAAATATGCAAAATTACCTATTAAGGTAAAGCATATTGTCCTCCAGATATTTTTATCTGCTGTCTTGCCCTTTCCATTTTTGTAACGATTTCTAACTTTGCTTGTGGTTGGATTTGCGTCCAAATGCTGCTTTGCTTTCCCAGATGCAGCAAGCTGAGAGGGTCTGCTGAAGTGTGGGGGAGAAGTGATACCTCTCAGAGCTGAATACCCTCTGTTTTCTGATATACAGATGTTTAGAAATAAATGATAGACGAGAGCAATTTGTTGTGTAGAGTTATGGGTACGGTAGAGGCTTGAGTTGTCAGGAAAAAGAATTTGCTGTTCTATCTGAGCCACTGGTATGCAATGGAGAAAATTTGGCATAGAGGTCAAAACAACAGATTTAGAATGATTACTCTGGCATAAATACCTCATTTATCTTCTTGTTTGTTACAAAGCAGACATACAAACAGGGTAGCTTTCTGTAGAGGACAAGAGGGGAAAAAAGAAACTTGAGGCTGTTTATCCCATTTTAGTAAAAATATCTGTCTTAAGGCTGTGCAAGTAAGTTGAAAAAGAACCCTAAAAAGCTTACAGCTTTTCCTGCAAACTCAAGGTATCTGCTGCTGCTTTTTTTTTTTTTTTTTATTTTTGTTTTTCTTTGCGGTTTGCTGGACAAACATTTTTAGTTAACAAATGGTTTGTTACACATTAACCTTTTAGGTTGCTGTGAAATCCCAAGTACTCTCATTCATCTGAAAAATAATCAGAGCTTCGTTTATAACATGTCCTCAGAACATGCCCCCAAAAAAACCCCAAACCCATGTGGCTATTTCCAGATATTGATATTTATTATTTCACTAGTGAGGAGACAATAGAAATTATAAATGTATGTGTAACCCGCTGTGTTGTTTCAGCGTTTTTCTCTAGGGCTCGGCTAAGCCAGTATCTGCCTGCTGCAGGTTGTCTGGGAAAGAGCCTTTCTAGCTGTCCGGCCGCTGCTCTTCAGAGGGGACCGTTCTTGTACTTGAGCCACTTCGTCCCCACAGGAAACCTGAAAGCCAAAAAAAAGTGCAAAGGAAGTGTCGGAGATGACTGTGAAGGAAATTAATAGGCAAGGAAGTCGGAGGGAAAGAACTGATTGCAAGGTGCTGTGAAGGAGACTCAGGTGTTAAACTAAAGCAGAGGAGCCGAGGCCAGGAGTGGATTTTGACCCCATATGTCGAGGAAGCGGGAATCCTGCATGTTTGCCGTGTTACAGAACTCGACCTTTGGCATGTCCACGTTGCCTTTTTTTTTTTTTTTTTTTCCCCTACAGCTCAGATTAATGTTGATCTCTGTGTAAGAGTAACAGGCTGCAGTGCCTGTGGTAGGGTTTGAAATAACAGAACTTGGTTTTTTTTTTTTTTTTTTTTCCCCTACAGCTCAGATTAATGTTGATCTCTGTGTAAGAGTAACAGGCTGCAGTGCCTGTGGTAGGGTTTGAAATAACAGAACTTGGTGTGTTTTGCTACTCTGAAGGGTTTTGTTTTGTTTTATTTTGTTTCACAAGGTAGTGGTGCTTAGAGGTAACAAATGTCATTTACCAGACAAGGTAGCTAAGGTACAAAGCTGTGTAAGGGTGAGCACAGTCCTCTGGCTGGGCTAACTGCCTGGCTGAGGTGATTATAAAGCAGAGCTGCTTACAGCTAGGCAGCTTTAGGTATCTCTGTGCTAGCTGTTGTATAAATACGCCTCGTATTGGCATATAAGTCATAGGAAAACAAGACCATGGTCGTTACTGGGACTGCTAAATTAGACTACAAGCAGCTGCACTTTTGTGGAAGTGCAGCTCAGTTCCAGACAGAAGGACAACCTGGCCCAGTGAATTTCCCCTTACGAACCTGTTAGGCATAGGCGTGTGTGCTATTTTCTTCAGATGCAAAAAACAGCAGCTACACTAGTGGGGGCAGAATTTATTTCTTGTAATTGACTGATGTGAACGCTGAATATAAAACCACTATGTTGATCTGCATGTGTGAGAAATGTACACATCTTCAAAGTGGGCAGTGTTGAGTATTAGCTAATAGCCACGCTACAGCATATCTTTAATAAAATTAACATGCAAAAGTCCTTGTATTAAAGAGCGAATTTTCAGCCAAAGCCATCTCAGTAAAGGTTCAGACACACCAGGCATTGCAGGCAGTTTGGAGACAGTGGAAGTATCTGCGGATGTTTCAGTTCCTGTCTAAGCTGCTGCCTTGTTCATGCTGACTTCTTGTCTTTGATCACCCAGCTCGCAGGGCAAAAATCTCCGCTTTTTGCCACAGGAAGTGGTTGCTGTGCATGCAAAAACAGCAGGGCAGGAGAGCTTTCACTGTGGGATGACCCAACTTGTTCCTGCTGATAGGTAGCAGAAGCACTCTGGGGTTTCTGGATGTGCCTGGTGTCTTGTGTCAGTGTATTGTATTACAGTCGCATGTGTCTTTGTGCTGGGCAAGAATCAGGACAAAAAGAGAACAAAAGTTGGAAGTCGGAAGGGATATATTTCCAGTCTTTCTGGTCAGTTTGGTTTTTAATGTAACCCTCTGAATGCTGCTTTTGGTTAACAGCAGGTGTAAGATTAATTCTGCTGTGAGAATTGTATGGGTTTGCTAGCAAAGTTTTGGGTGGTATCTATGAATAGTTTTCTAGGGGCTAACCTGAGGCGCACTGAAGCTTTCTGCAGCTGGAGGGGCCAGCCCCAGGGCCAGGGTCAGTCAGGTAGACGATGGCATCAGCGTGACTTGCTCCATCCTTGGAGCGTTCCCAGATTGTGCTCGAGTTTGGGAGACAGGGAAACAGAGCCACCCTCCCTGTAACAACACAGAGGGAGACAGAGCCCTGGCTCGAAGGGAGGTGTTTCCGCAGGGGTTCCGCGATTGCAGCTCTGCCTTACCCCAGGCTGAGTTTATCCTGTCTCTCAGTATAGAAGCTCCTGGGGTGCTGGTGCGCAGTTCCCTCCAAAATAACAACACTCGGATGTACCAGGGGCATTTCGCAGTGGCTCGCAGCACGGAGGAGATGCTGCTCAGTGGTGTGGATTGTTGAGGCTTCGCCGTGTACCGTTTTCAGAGCCCTTCTGGCCTCCTATGCGGTTGCCCTACTCCTCAGCAGGGCCCACAGTGCAGCCAGAGCCTCCCTCGGGCACTCTGGCCTCGCGGCTCTTTCTCCCAGCTTTGTTTTTGTCACCTCGGTTTTGCGAGAGCTTAGAGGGTCTTTGGCAATTGCACAATACAGCTGCTTTCCTGGGGTGTGAGAGGCTGAGCGACTCACATGTTAATGGAACTGCTGTGTCCTGGAGCAGTTGCTTTTAAAGGAGGTCCTATCCTTCTGCCCTTGTTTCACCAGGACTTTGATCCACGCTGACGTATCTGCCTATTAATCACAGTGTGAATATACGTGATTTGTAGTGTGTTCAGACACCCAAGGGACTCTTTCCTGCAGCCCCAATTTAAGAGTGGTCTGGGAATATTAACACTTCTGTGCCAGATTCTTTCCTGTGTCCAGCTTTAAAAAGCAACATTTTCCAGCTGGGGACCAGCAAAGTGCTGCTGAACATTGGGCAGCAGGGAGTTTTGTACAGGGGCTGGGGGACTGAGGTTCTGGGCCTGCGTGTACCCGTTGGGGTGCGTAGGGGCTGTGAATGAACCTGGATCTGAGCCTTCTCAGGGCCCTGCAAGGAAAGAGCAAGAAACAGGGGAAGGACAGCAGGTTGAGCCGGAGTCCTCCAGGATTGAGGAGCTTTATTTGATCCTTAGTGCCTAGTGAGTTGGTGCTTCCAGCCTGCTGCCCCTGACCATGTCAGGAGATTATACCCACTGACTCCAGAAACTTAAAAATATATATATTTTTTGAATATGTCATTAGAAATGGTGTGTCTGGGTTCATCTCACAGCTCTGGCACTAATCTGAAAACTGATCTTTTTTAATGAGCGAGGCCCAGGACTCTCAGCCTGAAAGGGACCTCCCAGCAGCTGCTGGCATCCTCCTTGAACCACCTCCTTGAGCGTACCTGCCTAATAAACCTCTCCCCTGTGTAAACGTCGAAAGGAGAGAGCTGCTGTTGGAGAAAATGATAGAGAGGAGAGCCCCAGCACTTGGGAATGCAGCCTGGTGCTGCACAGAACTGCAGCCTGTGATCAGCTGCGAGGCGGAGTGTGTCTACTTAGCACTAAGGCACCATGGGCTAAGCTGGAAGTACTCTGGAATTGGTGCCTAAAGGACCTTGAGGTCATCCTGAAGGTCCAGCCGCTAAATGGATTAGGCAGACGTGTTGAGGATGAACTGTACATAAAAGCGTGAGGATCAAAGCTCCTGTCAGGGAAAGGAACATGAATCCCCTAAAAACAGGTGAAGATGATAGGGTTGAAATGCCAAAGAATTTTAATTGTCTGAATTTTTGCGGATAAAAGATTAACTAAATTCAGGGTGAAGGGGAAGTAAAATATGGTCAGGAGCCAGCTTTTTAAGACGTGTTAGAGCAATTGGTTGTGAAAGTGGCAAGCCAAGCATTAATATCCCTAGGTTTATCAAAAGTGTCATCCCTGCAGTTGTCTCCAAGTGAAGCCCATTTAAACGAAGCACTGATCAATCCATGCAGGAGTCAAATCTGTAGAAGTGAGTATCTCCTTTTTCTGCGGTTTTAGCTCTGTTTCTGCCGAGCGTGGCCATGAGCTCGTGTCTCGCTCCCCAGAGCCCCGCGAGCCGCTGCCTGCTGCCCTCCCGGTGCCGCGACGCAGCCACAGCCGCAGCCTCCCGTGTTCCGCTGGCGCGGACTGGGCCGCAGCACCCGCTCCCCGCAGAGCCATGGGCAAGGAAACGTTTCCTCTACGCTGGTTTCCCAAGCGCCAGGCGAGGAGATGTTTCCTTGCCTCAGAGAGATGGTGTGAGAAATGTATCCGCACGTTGTGGGGAGAGGCGAGAGGGGCAAGCGCCGAAACGTGCTCTGTTTGCAGGCACTGTTCCCTGGTTTAGTCTCAGCTTCCCCAGAAGCTGACTGGGCTTTTCCGCAGTGCCCCTTGGTTACTCATTTTTCTGACGAATTTCCTTTTTTGTTTCTGCCAAATACTTTAAGAAAAGAAAGTCATTGAGACGTGTGGCGCTAAAAATAGCCAAAATGACCACCTGTTCTCCAAATAAAATAATTAAATCATTCCCTCTTTCCCTCCTCAAAGTACCCTTGATATTAGCACCTCTTCTTCATATGCCCACATAAAACCCACAACCAATTTATAAACCCTTTTCCAGGGGGTTATCCTCGTGCTAAAGGAGCTCACAGCAGAGCCCTGGCCGCGGAGCACTAGCCATGACAGTCCCCGGAAGGGCTGTTGCGATCAGTCTTGGCCTATGAGTGTCAGGGGGTTAAAAATACACCTGGTATTTTGACGCCTGGCAAGTGGGGTTGCTTGGTCCGCCAAGCCCGGCCCCACTGCTGGGCTCACACAGCACTCGGGGCCTTTGTGCAAAGTAACGGCCCAGGTGTTTTTAATAGCGTCAAATCCCAGTGCTCTGTATAAGACGAGCGCTGCTCGCTGCCCCAGGCATGTTGGCAACCCTCTTGCTTTGCCCACCACGCTGGCACTGCAGATCCCGTGCATCCCGCAGGGGATATCTGCAGGGAGGCGCTATCCTATGAACATTCACCTTAGGTTATTTGGCCACAAAGCTAGCGAGTCCCAGATTGGATATTTTTATTTTGGGCTCAGGGCCCTGCTTTGGTGTCAGCAACCTTGGCAGAGTATCAGCGTGAGACAAATGGGGGCAGAGCATTTTAGCCCAAGACAAGCATCCTCGAGGGAGCAAACGCTGCGAGACGTGCCTAGGGCAGAATACCTTTCCTTGTGCTGCGTGGGGTGCGCGGCCGTGGGGTGCGCGCGAAGGCCGTGGCGCAGCCCTTGCCTACCGGGCGCGCGGGTTGTGCTGCGCCTGTCCAGGGCCTCCTTTTGCACAGCGCTCTGGCCGGGGCTGTTCGACCTGGGGGACAAGCCGAGGGCCAAGGCTGCGGTCTGGCCATGGTAACTTGCTGCATTTAGATCTTCTCTCACCCCGGAGCCATTGCTGCCGCTTGTCCCCAGCGGGCATGGGAAGCGTGTCCGGCTGCTGCTCTGGCTCCTGTGCAGCCCGGTAAGCCCTTGGCTGAGCAGCACGTACAGGTTATCCAGGAGCTGCTGCGCTTGCCAACCAGGGCTTACACTCCAACAACCCCCCCTCCCGCCTTCTTTGCTCGCTCTGGTAGCTGGGAACTGAATAGAGCCCTGCCGACTAGTGGTGAAGTGTTGACCTGGCTGAATGTACAGGCAGAATTCCGGAGCCTCATTGGAGCCCATCATTTCCCGGAGAAGCAGCATGTGCTTTTTTCCAGACGGAGAGTGCCCTCTGGTGCACACACGGGCTGATAAACATTGTCATTTACTGAGTTGGCTTTACTTGCCCTTCTCCTTTTCTTGATTCTTTCAGCCAGCGTGATTATTCGATGAAGGCAACCAAGTATAGAAATGCCATAAGACACCCAGAGGGGAGCTCCAGACCTGTCACTTGTGTCTTACCTGTTTATCAATCAACACTGCTGAGAAATCTTTTAACAGTATTTACCACTTGCAGTGTGCCAGGTGTTGTGTGTCCAGGTTCAGGCCTCCTTCCCAAGGTCCCATTGCACGTCCCCCTGCTGTGCCTGGCCTGCAGTTTTGTCCCTTGCCACTGGCACAGCAACCAGTAGTTTCAAAACCTACTTTAGGTAGGCTAGTTTAGTAAGGAAAACAGTCTGTGAAACAACAGAAGCAGCATTTTATAAATAAAAAACACTGTGCCCTTTTCTAGAAGAATGGTAGACCAATTAGAAGAAGCAGAAGCAGTGTCAGCACGTGTTGCCATAGCCATGTGGAAATGGAAACAGTAAATGTGTGGCATCAATACAAAAACTGTTGTAAATATAAAACTTTCATACACAAAGCTGTTTCTTGGAGAACTGTGTCGTTTTGTCTCTGTCAGGACATTTTGGGTTGAAAGAAAACATAAACCACATTCAGATGTTTTAACCTGGTTGGCCCAATGATGGACGTGCTGATCCAGGACAGAGATAAGCGTGTTCAGCGCTCCAGCCCTGAACTTTACCTGCAGCAGATAATAAGAAAGATAAGATATTGTAATATCTTATCTATGGGCTGCTGGTAGTAGGCCAAGCACCTTCTAGTGATGCAGCACCAGTGTGAAACTTTAAAGGAACAAGAGCGAGTTGTGCGTTCTCCCCTGCGCGGCTTTCTTTTCTCGGCAGCGTGCCCGCGGTCAGGGCCGGGCCCTGCCTCGCGCGGGGCTGCCTGTGCCGGGGCGGTGCCGCCTCGCTGCGCGGAGCTGAGGCTCTCGTTGGGGTCCGGGGATCAGCGCTCGGCAGGACCGAGCGCTGCCCGGGGCAGAGGAGACGCTGGCGGCTGGGGAGGCCTGTGCTGGAGGTGGGCGCTGGGTCTTCCAGGCTCTGCCTCGGGTGCTTGATGTCCTTGCATGGGTCGCCCCAGTTATTTGAGATGCTGTTCTGCTATATGTGATTAGTGATCTGTGTCCAAAGGCGTCTCCAGCAGCCAGGTTGTGCTCGTGTTTTTTTCCCTGCTCTCTACTGACCTGTCTCTTCCCCGTGTGTGTGTTTTTTTTTTTTTCCTTAGGTCGGAAGCTGAGAGGAAAAGCCTTTTATTTTGTCAATGGAAAGGTGTTCTGTGAAGAAGATTTCCTGGTGAGCACATAGATGACCCTTGTGCCGTTGGCAGCACAGCTCCCCCAGAGCCTTCGTGTCCCTTGCTACAGCTCTGCCTCTCTTTCATGTGTTTGTAGTATGATTCCCAGGCCCTTCAAATCCTCTGTTAACCCACGTACCAGACTCAGCAAGTTGGCTGGGTCTGTGATCTGGTGGCCTCCATGTGTGGTAGTGGAAGTAGCAGGGTGAGAACCCTTGGTTTTGCATTACTTGCAGTTGTAGCCACTTGTGATGGCTTCTTCAAAATGGATCTTTGTAGAAATGCCATGCAGGTAAGAGCAAGATAAATGACTTGAGGGAACTTTTCTTTCCTATTAACCCTTCTTGCTTGGGCACCTTCATGGATGTCTTTCCATTGCCCTCAGGGGATTTTGAACAAGGAGCAGCCCTACAGTCCTCTCCTTGGCTGGTGGGGAAACTCATAACTACCCTGACACCAAAGAAATTGCAATGAACTGTGTAGCCCCCACAGACTAAGACAAAGACTTACAGACTAAGACATCACTGATATTTGAACAGATTTATTTACCACTTACTGAGGAGGTCTAGTAATTTCCAAGTCAGTTGTCGTCTTTCTGCTTGCCAACATATTCTACACAGGCAGAAAATGGAAACATCTAATTGAAATGTGTTTAAGATGTTTCATTTTTCCAGTTTACATTTCCACTATGCAGAATTTGAAACATTTTATGTTTCAAATGGGTGTCTCTGTGTGGACAGATTTTTTGTTTTGCCCAAGGTGCACACTGCTTGCATGATAATCAGTTCCTTACCATTAGATCTTAGCAATAGCAACTGAAAGGTGATCAAGACCCAACTAGAAGAGAGCTGGGACAATATTCCCATCTCCTACAAGCTTCAGTAGAGCTGTGACAGTGCAGCCCAAGGTAGAATTTGGCTTTTCAAGTGTATATATACAAGTGTTGCGATGGAAGTATGTGATAAATACATGTAAATTCATGGCTTGTAGATTCACATGGTCAATTAAACATGCAAGTCTTATTAGTAAATGCTTTATTTGCATGTGCATTTGTGGTATTATGTAAGTTGTTCTTAATTTTAGAACTTGAAAGTTTTAGGAGCTAACAATTCTATACATAAAATATCTGGTATCTTTATAGAATATCCTCTGAGGCCTACCCCATCTATATCTTCATATGCTGACAAAGCAATAGGAAATACAGTTTGCTAAATGAGAATAGGGGGGGGGAAAAAAAAACAAAATTCCAAATCCAACCAATGTGCTGTTATTTATGCTCTACTAGACTTGTGAAATTTTAAGCCAATTCTGTCTTGTCCTTGCAGTATTCTGGTTTCCAGCAGTCAGCTGACAGGTGTTTCATTTGTGGTCACTTGATAATGGACATGGTAAGTGATAATTGCATTAGGAAAAAAAAATCCTCCAGCTTTTTAGAAGAATACATCAAAAGGGAAATATATTAATATCCGGTACTGTGTGTTTTCACGTTAGTCTGCCTAGTGTGAGATCGGTGGGAGAAAGAAAATCCGCTAAGCCGGATCTTCATCCTTGCCGGGACGTGGAGCTGGCACCCAGCTGTGTGGCACAGGGCCTTTGCTCTTCCCATTTTTGTTGCAAGCTGAAAAGCAGAGCGACCAGCTCCTGCATGCCCCCTTGGGGTTCCCTGGACTGTGCGTTTCTGCCTGAGCTTCCTACTCAAAAGTGCAGTGGTTCTGCAGTACCTGCTTGCTCATGCTCCCTTGTTGAGCTTGTCTTCCCTGCAGGAACACTGTGAGTTCCCAGGTAGCTCATAAATGAAGCTGCTGCTTTGGTGCTGTTTTTTGTCTATGCTTGAAGGCACTGGGCTGATATTCCGGGGAGGGGGTTTGACCCTGAGTGTGTGATTTGAGTCTCAGGTGTGTCCAGGTCCTTGAAAACTGCTCGGTTGGTGTGTGGACATCCTGCCAAAGCAGGCAAGTCTCATTATTAGTCTGTAACAGGTACGTGCTCCAGGTGCACACTGAGTGGGTCACGCAGCAAAGGATTGTCTGAGCCTTTTTCCAGCATCAGGCAGTGTTCAGGTGTGGCTCCTTCAGAGGGAGACAAATGCATCATCGTATAGCTTATGGTCTGAAACTATGGCTGAGGCACAGAAACCATGAATTTCTAGGTTTTTGAATGCTTACTTCTAATTATCTTAACTTTTCCAATATCAATGCTTTCTAATGTAACCAGGCAAGCTATTTTGTACTTCATTCAGAAGTCTGATCACAATGATAACAGGCCATATAATTCCACCCATTACTTGGAGCTCCAAAGCTAACAGTGAATTACAAGTGTTGAGTTGAATACAATTGCCATAGTCCATATTATTAAAAAGACAGACTAGTGTGCTCAGAAATCTAAGAAGTTTTGGAAACCAGTTAAAATATTTGTTTCAGCCTCTCGTGGAGAATGTAAAGATACATTTCCTTTTTTTGGGGTGGTACGTCTTGCTGTTTGATTCTGCTAAGTAATCTCCACTTGTTGGCTTCACAAATTATTTTCCCCCTTAAATTCTGTCACTTCTATTCTTTGTAATGCTGAATACCTTGTCTGAGACTCTGTAAATTGTTTTCTTAGCCATGCTAAGAATTCTGTTCTTTGAAACCAGGTGTCACACACTGATTCCAGTTGCCCTTTATATCCCTGTGAACTCATTCTTCAGATGAGGTGCCTGAAAAAACGCTCAGCACTGCTGACCACTGTGCCACACTGTGTGATGTTACACTGTGAATGTATTATTTTCACCTTTAATGCCCACTCGTGCTTTCTTTTCCTGTCTCTTGGCTTATTGCAGATCCTGCAGGCTCTAGGGAAATCCTATCATCCAGGCTGCTTCCGATGCGTGGTGTGCAACGAGTGCCTGGATGGTGTGCCGTTTACCGTAGATGCTGAGAACAAAATCTACTGTGTCAGGGACTACCACAAGTAAGGACAAAATAAACAGAAGAGTGGATCCAATCAACAAGCCTCTACTTTAGCCTTCCGGATAATCACAATGTATAAATTAGTAAAGCAGAGACAGGATTAGAAGCCAGAAGTGCAGGGATGGCACTGGACCTTAGAAATTCCTGATGTCTCTCCCTGCCATGCCAACAGCTTCCTGTGTAACTGTGAGGAAGTTGCTTCTCCTCAGGCTTTAGCTACTCCCTCTGCAAAGTGGTGATGGTGTTTATTGGTCTCACAGGGAAACTGAGATAGTCAAATAGTGCTCATAAAGTGTTCAATGAGGTTAGAAATTAGTCCACTCAAAAGTAAAGACTGAGAATCCTCTCTGAAATCAATGCATCTGCTTTCGACAAGCTACAGGGCTGAGTTCGACTTCTGAAGAGCCAGGAATGTTACTAGAAATCAGTGCCAAATGCAAAATATTTTTTCAAGTCTAGCTCTAAGTTAAAAAACTGATAAATTGACTTAAAATCACTTGGTCTTTACAAAAGAAAATTAAAAGGTTCTGCTCTTAGTTGGTAGTTACACTATTAGAGCTGCATACATTTTGAGTGTCCATTTGGCTTGCTGTGCTCCTTGTCTCACTTTCTGAGCAGGCAGAGTTTTGAAATATTGCTCAAGCACCCTCTGGAATTATTCTTTATGGTGCTTAATTTTTAAATCCATTTGCATGTCAGCATTGTTCAGAAAGGATATGCATTTCCTTGCAATTTCATTTACTGTTTATCAACTATCCTGTATTATTTTTATTATATTAAAAAACTTAAGGACCCTTACAGTGTCTTATTGTTTTCTCTCAACATGATCGTGCCCCAGGGCAGGGGAAGCAGTTAGTCAGTTCTTTTAATGGGGTTTTTGGAGGGACACCCCTGCTCATTTTCTCCCCATTCTGTCTTCTAAATCACCAAGTCATTTTTGCTTAGGAACAGCCAAGAATTTTTACAGTGATTTTCTTTTCTTTAACTACTTCGATTAGAAGAATATTTTTGCGTGACTAACAATCTGTGCTAAGCCTTAGTTACCTGAGGAGAAAAAAAAAAAAAAAAAAAAAAAAGAAAGACAGGTCTTTTATAGGTTTGTAGTGACAGAGCTGTTTGCAAGGCTGTTGCAGAACCCATTCAGAAAGGACTGGGCTTATTGACCAGTAGTCAGTACTATTTCAGTCACAGGAATATGTAAACAGAAAGTAGTCATGGGTCAAATGCAATATACATTTATGAATAGAAAGCTGTTGCACCGATGGATTAAAAATCAAGGCAGCCCTGGAATCTTTTTTTTTTTTTAATATTATTTTTCCAGTCTAATTCCTTAGGAAACATGAGACCTACAGAGTCATCCTTCATATGCATCTATCTGTCCCTGTGTATATGCCCCTGTTCCTTTATTTCCCTCCACAGTAAATTTAATTAGAGACAAATATGGTAATGTTCAATGAATCCTAAAATAAAATTGTGTTTGGGGGATGAAAAGCTATCCTGTGCGTGTTATTTATAGATGCAGATGCTTTTCATATTATCACCAAGAGCATATGAGCTGTTTCCCTAATGCTGATCTGTAACTTGCCATCTATTTCTCATTGCTTTTCTAGAGTTTTAGCTCCAAAATGTGCAGCATGCGGACTCCCCATTCTGCCCTCTGAGGTGAGAGCCTTTTATTTCTTACTCCCTGTGGGTGACCAGCACGTGCTGGAGGTCTGGTGCTCCATCACACTTGACCCTGTGTCAAGACAGGTGTCCTTGTGCTTGCAGAGGGATGACAACCTCCTCCAGACTGCAGCTGTTCGGCCCAGTGATGGAGATGTGATCCCTCCTTTGCTTGATTATGCCATTTACTCCCCCAAGCCAGGCTGCTTTTCTTCATCTCCTGCAAGGTTATGCTGCTTTTAGTGTTGTGTTGGAATAACTGTCCTTCATGGCAGTAAAATCTGGTAGTGCTCATGAAGGTCCTTTTGTGACCCCTTTGCCACTGACTTATTTTAGTACTTGCAGGAGCTGCACCTTTGGCAAAACCAATTTAAAATGCTGAGAAACTTGATATATTTACATTGCTAAATCATTAACAAAGCATCTGGGATAGATGTGACATTTCTGATGTTAAACTGTATAGAATACCTGCAGTCAGTCGATGATGAAGCTTTACTGTAAAAATAACTGCAGGTGGCAGGATTTATTTGTGGTTTCCAGCAGCAGCCCAAATGCATTTGTTCAACGTTCCCATTATTGCAGGAAGTGATCTGCAGAGCCTGATCCTCCTGTAATCCTCTGGCTTTGTAATTTCTCTTCTGCTTGCGTGTTCACAGGGGTCTGACGAGACCATTCGGGTTGTGTCCATGGACAAGGATTACCACGTGGAATGTTACCACTGCGAGGTAGGTCAGCAGCTCTCTAAGGGAACGGGCGCTGTATAACCAGAGCGGGTGTTATTTTGGAAATTAAAGTAAATTTCCTTTTGCTCAATGCAATAGCTGAGCAATTCAGGGCTTGCATGGTGAGAGCCTTACTGTCTGTTAGCAATGCTGGAGAAATCTCCAATTTTGAGGATAAAAGTTTTTCCAAAATGTATATAAACTATGATTTCATTTGCTGTCCATAACATTATGGGCAAAAAATAATTACTGCCTTTAAAACATGGCAGTTTGTTTGTTAGAGAAGGGAATGTGGTGAATTAATAAGGTTCTATTGCTGCTTTTTAGAAACCTTGAGCTCCAGATGATATTAATGTATCTGATTTCCAAGTCAGATTGTTCAAAAATGTTAAGGTGTTGACTGATTCTATCTGGTGTAAGTTTCCTTCTGTCTCCTGGAAATTTGTGTGGGCAGGAGGAGGAGAAGGTTATGTCTGTAGAAAAAGATCCCAAGAAATGCCAGCTTCAAACATTCGATTATTCTCTATGCAGGGTTTTCCAGAGAGTCTTCATATTTGTGCCCTGGGAGTTAAAATAAATAGATGTCCTCCATCACTGTGCTCATAGTGCAGTAGATGGAGGCCCTAACCCAAGACTCAGATTCTGCCCAAAAGCAAAACGTGCACACATTTAAAATGCATAGGGATGCAACTTACCATGAGATAAAACCTACTAATTAAATGTACTTAAATTCCTATCAGACTGCCCTTCAAAATGTCTGTGACAGGTGCTTTCCTTCTTGTGACAAGTACAGGTGTTCAGGACTTAAAGAGCGCTGCTGGCCAGGTCTTGTCCCTCCTTGTCACAGGAGCATCCTGATGGGACCAGACCTCACTTAGCACTGGAAGGTAAAGCCATAATATAGTAATTTGTACGGGCTGTCTTTGCAGGACTGCGGCATGGAACTCAATGATGAGGACGGGCATCGCTGCTACCCTCTGGATGAACATTTGCTGTGTCACTCCTGTCATCTGAAACACATAGAGAACGGCACAACCCCAGCAGCCGGGTACCAGCATCACTACTAGCCAGCGAGGCTGATGCCCGAAAGCCTGGACAGAAGTCCTGTTACATGATCTCCCTCTTCACTCCCTCAGATGATTTCCTGTGCATGTTTTTCTCCCATCAACAGTTTTCCTGTAAAAGGATAGAAGACTTTTTTTTTTTTTTTTGGATTCCCAGAGTTTGTAGGCTTGAGAGTTCCAGCTGTATCAAACTATATCTACCTGACCAAGAATGTGACATGTTATCCAAACTGATGGGTTTACTTTTACGTGCCTTTCTCTGCTCTCCAGAGATTCTTTTCTGGCTCATTCTAAAAGATTCTTCACTGAAAGCACAAGTAGCTGCCATGTCTCTGAACTCAGATCCTGCTGTGCACAATTAGAAAGCCCGAGGCCGGCCGGCCTGCCTGCCTGCTGGGAGCATTCCTTCAGTCTACCAAGCGTTTTCTGACCAGCACCTTTCATCAAATTCCCTCAAGGATATCAACTTATTAATACTAATTCTTAGGCAGTCCCTCTCTCTCTCTGTCTCTTTTTAATTCTTTAGGAAAAGAAAAGAAAGAGCTCAGTTCAAAATTGCCCGCTCCAGCCTTCTAGTTAATGCCCAGCACTCTGATACCAGCCTGGCTTTGAAAGGCACCAGCTCTCCAAGCACAGGGCAGGCATGGAGGCCAACAGCCCATTTCGAACACAACAGAAAAACGAACAACCTACGCTAAGCTACCGTGGTGACTTTGGGCCTGGGCTTGCGTGTCAGCGTGGTACATGGGGGCCAGTCTTCAGTACTGGAGTCTGAATAGTGGATTAGCTTTGGAAAGGCCTGGACGTTGGAAGTGTGAACACTGGGGAAATCCATCCCTGTCCTTGCTTGCAGAAATCACTTTCGAAAAAATCTCCCTGCACACGGACATTTGCCTGAGCTTTCCCCAGTTTATCCCCACAACTCAGTGCTCAGCCTGGCTGCTCCTTTCCACGGTGTTTACCCAACACAAATCCATTTCATAACGGTGCTTATTTAGAGCCCTGGGAACAAACTCGAGATCGTGACGAAGGCCTTTGTTATACAGGGATTTGGAGCCAAGCTCCAAAACCTCTACTCAAATCAGTCCAGTCATTGGTATAAACAGATTTGCTCACATGAACCATAGCAGCTTATCTGAGCAAAGGAGATGGGGAGTTTGGCCCTTATTTTCTCTTCTGTAGAGGAAGGCAGAAAGGCAGATTATTTCCCATTTTGAAGCCCCTTGCTTTATGGCTGGAGAAATCTGCTCCCACGGTATGTGTTACATGTATGGTAGATGTACATGCAGTCCTTGTTCTGTACCAGTGCTATACAGACCCTCATATATAGGTACCAAGTTTTTATTTAAGAAACTCTTATTTTTAAGTCTCAAATGCAATATGGGGTCTTACTTGCCCTTCTCAGCATGTATTTTGTGGAACACTTGTTGAATACTCTTGTGTCCATGCTAAAAAGAAATCCGTTCTGATGGATAGTGGACTGAACAACGTTGTTGAAGACCTTCTTAGCAAGGAAACTGCAGTAAATTAGATGAGCAGTGGCACTTACACACCAGAAGGGAGCATAAGATAGTACCCCCCAAACAGACATTTTTAAAACCCTGCAGTGTGACTGTAGCTGGGGAGGTGATTGAACTTGTTGCCAAGCAGCCAAATTCCAGCTCACGTGCTCCATTGGGGCATCTTTAATTCTCAGAGCTGTCCTTCAGGGCTCAGTGCTTGACCTGCCATGTTATTCACTGTGAAATGGGAAAGTCTGGCCCACACTTGAAGAGCAGTATGGGTTTGTGCTTCTCTCTGTTCCCTCTCTCTATTTTTTTTCCAATTGGTGCTGCCAATGCAGGACAGAAAGGGCCTTGTCTTGCAGAGCGTGTCCTGGGGGCTGCTTCACCCTCTCTCAGGGGGAACGGGGCGCAGGCACAGCCCTGTGTTTTACATCTGTCACCATCAGGAGTTTTGACCTGACTAGCAGTGACTTGCCTTTGCCTTTGCCTTTGCCTTGCCAAACCAACTGCATTTCTAGCCACCTCAGCAAACCTTTTGCGCTCTCCTTACTGCAAGCGCGAGGTGCAGCAAGCAGCCTGTCTCCTGCAGTGCTACCAAATGTAGGCCCAGGAGGGGCTTAAGACCTAGCTGTGAATTTTAGGACTGTCTCAAGGTACTGAGGTGGGAAATAATGCCACCTCCGTGCTATGTAGTGAATAATCCAGCTAATCTTTGGCAGATGGTTCCTCTCTACACTTCCTTTGGCAGCAAAGATGGTGCATGAGTGTGCTATGAAAGGAGCTTCTGGAGGGGAGGATCCCATCTTGGAGGGAGGCTCCATCCTTGAACGGTTGGCTGCTACGCGGCTAAAGCTGTTGCCAGCTTTCTGAGAGCACCCTGTGTGCACAGAAAACACTAGCGGGACCGATGTTCCCGTGAACAGGAAGATCTCTGTTGCCTTAGGGCAGTGTCTAAGGCCGGAGCAGCAACAGGGCCGAGGGAGAGCTGCTCTCACAAGGAAGCTGCTCGTCGGAGGTAATGAGTGTGTGTGGAAAACTTTCCAGTGACATCCAAGTACAGCACAGCCTAATCTGTAGGTACCAGCTTTTAACACCGGGGTTTTAGTCTACAGTTTCGCTCTTACAGGCTCCCCCCACTCAAAGAAGCAGGAAAGAAGTGGTGGAGGCTGGAGTTTTTCCCTTGTGAAAAGCCCCAGCTGGCCGGTGTGCTCGGAGCTGCCGTGCGGGAGGGCCCCGGGCATCAGTGGAAAGTTGGGCCTCGGCTTTCACACGGTGTCTGGTTACTCCTCTCGGCCGTCCCGCAGCGCTCAGCGCTGGGCAGAGGGAGGGCTGCCCTACTTTCGGTTCTGAGGTCCTGGATAAATTATTAAGGCAAAGGGAATGCTCTCCGTGCGGTGCGTTCACTGAGAGCTAGAAATGACAGTGTGGAGCTCGCGGAGTGTCTGACGTGGTGGCTTTGAAGCTAAAGCATCTGCCACTTTGCTCACCTGCGCGCTGCCTTGCCTTGGTCTTGTAACCTCTACAGCTTTTATCTTGGGGAGTTTCGATTAATTTAAGCTTACCATCCATGTCCTTTGCAGACAGGTGGCTCCTCAGCTGCTCTAATATCCGATGTCTGTTTTCTGTCCCTAACCGACCTGTTCCCTGACAAATGTGGAGGAGACTGTGAAGTGCAGCCCCGCTCCCACTTCTGCGCACTGCAGAGCGTCAAGGCAGAGCCTGCGCTTCCCATGCCCAGCTCCAGAGACTTGCGGGGCAGCTCAGGGCAGGGCCAGTTTAAAGCCATTTCTCCAGAAGAACGTGAGGAAACGTGCCAAACTCCGCCCATCGACCGGGTCGGACAGGCTGCTCTCTGCTCTTCACGTGAACCTCGCTGTCTTTTGTTTATTGAGATATGAAAACCTGTCAGACACTCTGAAATGCTGGGCTAGTCTTTGCTTCTCAGACCAGCTTGCTCTTTGAGTTGTCTCAGGGTGAGGGATGCTTAGCAGTCCCACAGGGGTGGTAGTGGGTAACTCACATGCAAATAGTTGCTCAAATGATTTTCCTGAAGCTTGCTTTGAAGAACCAGAATTTGTAGGGTTTGGGCTCAGATCATGCCATTAATTTTCTATTGCTTAGAGTATGGGAGTTCGTTTGAATAGAGATCTTTGCTTAAAATCCAGAAGGAAAACTTCAGCTATACAAGAAGCAGATAATCTTTGTGTATTTTCTTGTATACAAAGTGCCTGGGGTCAAAATGTTTTCACAAAACTGCTTTGATGTTAAACACAGGGAGTAGCTTTTTAAAACGCCTAGGGGAGGAGTGTTTGGTGAGCCAGGGGTCTTACAGCTCTTCACTTTCTAAGTTATTTGACGGCTTTTGAAGTGTTTTTGTGGTCTTTCAGTGGTTAAATGTTTTTTTGTATTTTTTTTAGGAAGTGAATAGCGCCTGGGTCTGGAAACTCTGGAATTACATCAGCAGCCAGGTTTGTTATGGCAGACTTGAAAGGGGAAAGCTGAAGTGGTGAGAGTTGGTATGCGTCAGGTTAGCGGCTTGAAAGGAAGGGCTCTCTTTGGCTGTCAGAAAAAGAGTAAATATTTTCCTGTACTTTCTCCCTGTGCTCCTTTTTAGTGCCAGGCAATTATTCAATCAGTTTCAATATTTACTGTCTTTTAGGTCTGTTTCTAATAGCTGGTGAGACGTCTGCCTCTCTCTCCCGTGAGTTCACAGCCCTGGGGGAGAACTGAGTCTCTCTTCTTTTATTCTTAACCATTTTAGTCCCTGTTTTGCGTTTTTGCATTTCCCTGGATATTTTGCCACTTCATTATTTTAGCAACAGCAAAACTGTGTCCTGGCTTAAAGAAAAATTGCCAGTGCGTCTTTGCCTAAACGTGTTGACCTGAGCCTCCAAGCTAGCCTGCTGTCGGTTGGTTTAGCGGCACTTTTGTGCTCTGGCTTTGCTTCTGTTGCTAAGAAAATCACTTGAAGGACCCTGTGTTTCACTTCAAGCGCATGGGCAGCCCCACTGAAGCCCATAAAGCCATGCACATAGACGAAAGTAAGTATGTGCCCAAGTCAACCTCAGAGCTGGTTTTATTGCAGACAAGATACACGCGGGGATAAATCCGCTGCAGTGCAGTCGTTGCTGTGAAATCATCGCTAAAACAGACTGATGATTTTTGTTTAATAAACAAACTTGGGTGTCGAAGCAGCGCGGGCACATAGGGAAAGAACGAGGTGATGTTGAAAGTACGGAGGTTGTAGGGCAGAGCGGGCGGGCGGCTGTAGACGTGTCGCGGGCCGCCCGGCTGCCGCCGTGAGGCTCCCGTGCTGCCCGCGGGGGCTTTGAGAGGCGGCTTGTGAATGGAAGCGAGGGGCGGCCCCCGGCTGGCAGCGCCCTGGCTCTGCGGCTCTGAAACCGCCCTGAGGTCGGCACCCGAGGGCTGCGAAGTGATGGGGTCAAACGTGTGTCCTTTCCTTCCTTCTTCTTAGAGTCCCAGTGTCACTGGGAGAAGACCGGAGGGATTTTGCTTCTCTCATGGCAGAGCACCCTGTGCATTCGTTTTTCTTTTCCATTCCCGCATGCTGCTGCTGGTCGGTTGCAGCTCTGCGGTGGTTTTACGTGTACGTAACGAAGCCAGGAGGAGGGTGGCTTTCTTCCTCCCGTGCCGGAGCTGCGCTGCCCACTGCGTTCAAAGAGCTCGCCGCAGCCCCTGCCCCGCTTGCGCACGGGGCCCCCAGCGCGCGCGTTGGCCACGGCAGGGCGTGAGGAGGC
>VZSV01000038.1:4232306-4249550 GCA_013398735.1 Nothocercus julius | reverse complement strand
TTTTTTTTTTTTTTTTTTCTCTTTCTTTTTTTTTTCCCCCTCTTTTTTAATATATTTAACTGTATTAGAAAATCGGCTACTGATGCATAAATCTTGGAACACTGCATGTTGCAGTGCTGCTTGCCAGCAGAAGGCTTTTTAAGGATACTTGCCTGTCAGTGTCTAGTAGTAATTTTCATGCCAGTTATCCAGATCTCATCAGCATAAATAACTTTGGGGGTTCCCTTGCACCATGCCGAGCATGACTCTTCCATGAGCTCTTCTAACTTGTTTTTTTTGTTGTTGTTGTTTTTGCTTCTTTAATGTAAATCTAGCATTTTTAGGAGAGAGCTCAACTCTCTGAACATGCCTATCCCACATACTGCTTTTTATACAGCAAAGGAAATTGCCGAAGCAACACAACACTAGGTTAAAACTGACGAGGTGCTTTGTTTACAGGCCTTCACACTGTGTGGTTTAAGCTCCTGGGGAGGAAAGAAAAAAAGTCCTCTGAGCATGAAACTGTTCATATTGTCCAGGGCTATTCTAAGCCAGTGTCCTTGTGAGTCTTAAAGGTGTTTCTGTGCTTTTTCACCTCCAAATTCAAGCGTGGAACTCCATAATCGTTGCCATTTTGAGGCATCAGCATCTAATAGTGGTTTTTAAGCTTGTAACTAGTGCTGTGTTAAATTTCGTTTGAGACTTTTTTTTGTTTTGGAGCAAACACATGGATTTTTCTTCAGATGTCTATATAAGCAGGCTGTCATAAAGTTGTTATCTGCCTAGCAATTGCTGGGCTTCTTATTTTGATTAGTAGCCACTTGAGGGTGTGCAGACATTGGAGGTAACTGAGTGTTACTGACAGCTAAGGATGGCTGAGAGGTTCTTGCCTACTTGACAGACACTTTTCTTGACCCGTAAACCATATCAGTCACTCTTTAAGCTGAACTTGTGGTCCTTGTGGTCTCCTGCAGGAAGGAGAAAAGGTGGGACGTGGAGGTTGTGGGAGTGGGATGAGCAGTGTGCAGCCCTGCTTGCAGAGGGAGGACTCTGGAACTCGTGTCACCCACGCAAATAGCTAATGAGCCGGTGGATGGCAATGAAGCAGAGCAATCCAGTTAATCTGGAAAAACTGATTGTCCAAGCTCTCTGCAGAATAGAGAGAAACTTGGCTGCTGGTTTTGCTTGCTAGAGATTATTTTTTTCTTCTTGGTTGCCAAATCTTGCAGATACTGCAGCCTTCCAACTATCCTGTGGGCCTTTGGCACTAGCCATGCTTCAAGCCGAACTCCCATCTCCTATTGTGGCACTCGCATTGTGAGAAAGTACAGATCAGGCATTAGCAGCCACTGGATGTAAACTTGTTTTTATTACTATTCATTTATTTATTAATAAAAGTTTTCAGGGTTTGGGTACCTGGTCTGCTTAGTCTGAATGCCTCCCATGATGAATTTGGGCCCTTTGGCTGAAGAGGTCATAACTTAGGCAGTAAATCGCTTGCCATCTAAAGTAACTGGAAATACTTATTACTAAAGTATGTCTTTTAATGATGACCATCTCTTAAATGCCATTCCCAATACTTAAATTATTTAACACGAGATCGTAATCCCATTCTCCTCTGAATATCAACTATTACTCCATGGGAAATATTCCAGTTCCTTGAGCTATTTCTGCTCAAGGAGTAATATTTACTCTAGATGTAAAATTAGAGCACCTGCTCACCTAGAAAATCTGGAATCTCCAGAGTGTTGAAACGTGGTGTTAGCGCAGTTACTTAATACTCCACTGGGGCTGGTGCATACGCTCGCATCTGTATCTTGCTCTAGACCCCTCTGGTATCTTGAGCTCCGCAAGTGTGTGGCTCTGCAGCACAGTACGTGGTTTTTTGGTCTGCTTTATTGCAGTAGTCAGAGGCTGACGTCGAAGAGCTTCCTGTATCAGAGTAATGTTGAGAAATGTTAAGTATTTATGGTGAAATAATCGATTCCTGAAGTAAGATTTGGCAGTTGAGGTCTATAAGCCTTAAGAGCTTATAGACCTTATAGAGTGAAATACTATCTTTAGTTGCTATTAGAGCATGATGGGTTCCCTTCTGTCTGAAAATAGATTTTTTTTTTTTTCTTTTTTGTAAGATCAACCTAATGAAAGCATGGGATGCAGCTCTGTTTCATCTTCATAATGTGCAATGTTACTTTATAACTAAAGCAAACTTCAAAATAAATGCATAAGCTAAGAGTATCTTGCTTAACTTTAAATGAAGCTGAGACTGTAACTGGTCTAAGCAAGCAGTGTGTGTGTTTATGTGGGTTTTTTCCTTATATTTTTTTGACTATCCTGATTTTTCAGTTATGTCAGAAATCAATATGAGTTTTTTGTTGGTGGTGCTTTTTTGTTTGTTTCATTAAAGTGGTCTTGTTACTTGAATTATTAAATGTGGTAACTCTTGCTATTATGGTTAAAGAAAAGGAGATCCTTGAAAGCAGCTTTTTTTAAAAAAAAAAAAAAAAAAGAAAAGAAAAAGGAAAGAAAAGGGGAAAAAAAATGCATTTTCATTAGAAAATCATAAATTATAACACAGGATTTTTGAGGTGACGAGACTTCCTGTGTTCACTTCTACTGCAGCACAGGAATATAGAGAAACCTGGATTTCATGATGAAGGATAAGGAACTGTTGGTAGTATAGATAGCTACTATGAAAATCAGATGCCAAAGCTGTGAAACTCCTTCCTTTATTTTCAAAGTGCCTGTGTTTTAGTGGGAACTTCTGGTAAGTTTGGGGAAGAATGTGCTCTTGTCACAGGACCTACATTATGCAGATGTGCCATAATTGCTAAAAATGCCAGAAATGTCCTGCATGCGAAGCAGGACTTGAGGCAGGACTCTTACTGCAGCACTAAATGTACTCCTGTGTGTCAGTGCCTGGAGTGATTCACAAGAGGGGTAGTGGTTGAACTACAGGAATAAACCAAAAGGCCTAATTTTAGTAGCAATTTTGCTGAGTATTCTTTTTGCCTCTTAAGGGCATAACTATTGAAGACATCTTCTAATTGTGGTCTCTGTGCACTCTATCTATATAGATTCTCTTTTTAACTGCTTCTTCAGAAGCATAAGCTGAAAGAATGAAAAAGAACTGCTTATTAAAATACATATATATACACATATAGTTCAGACTAATGCCAGATGTTTAACTGTCTTCATTTCCTTCTAGGTTGTCTTTAAATCACTTGCAGATACTTACTCTCAACTTTGAACTGTAAGAACTAAATATGAGTGAGCTGGCAACAATCTACAGGCTTCTAAAGGGAGAGGGGGTTTTATTTATTTATTATGAGCTGCACATCACCTTTAGTATGTGAAAGGTGTCACATCCAACAAGTTCATACCTAGAGCCTTTCCTCTTCTCAGGTATCCTAAGTTATTCTATTGGTGTAGAATATCTTCATTTATCTCTCTTCATCAACACTGAGAAGTAGCCCATGATAGTGGTGATCCTTTTTTTAAATGTAACTAAATATGAGAAACTCTCATTTTGTGCAGGTTTTCTGTGCTGGAGCAAGGTATTGCTGGGAAGAGTTCTGGATGCTTGGCTGGTTATAGGCAGCAGTAACAGCATAGCTGAGAAGAATGTAGGTTGGAACACGAAGTAGTTCAAAATGAATTGGATATATTGCATATTGGTATATGAGAGCTGACTTCAAAAATAATCACAGAGTATAGGTTCCTAGAAAACTTTCAAGTCGTCTTATTTTTTTTGATATAATCTAGTATTTGGACTTTCATCTGTTCCCTATTCCAATAAAAACAGAATCATTTTGACCATAAATTCCCAATGACTGAATGATCCCTCTTTCAGCAATTTAACGTCTTGCAGCGTGTGCTTATCTTGTGGAGCTGAGACTGGTTTTATACACCTGTGATAGGCATCTGTACTTAGTTCTGAATGGAGTCAAGGGAGAACCAGCATTCTTGCAGGGACTGCCCAGCTTCCCTTTTGAAACAGAAATCAGACTTGATCATCCTAATTAAAGCAAACTTAAGATTGGAAGGGGCTACTCAACTAACATGAGACTACAAGCTTAGTTTTGTAGTTCATAAGTCTTTAAGTCAGCTTTTTGGGCTGAAGCTTCCTGCATTCTTGGCCTCTTCCTCAACCAAAATTTATTTTAGAGAACTTCTAAGTATTTAGACAAAGGAAACAAGGGCTAAGAAATTTTTATGTAGTATTGCTCCACTTTTTTTTTTTTTTTTTTTTTTTTTTTTTTTAAAGCAGAGATTTAATTATTTTGCAAGCTTTGGGCTTTTCAGCTTGGTGTGAGATGAGATGGCATTTAGACATTTTTTTCATTGTGATTCCAACTCAGAAGTACTTGCTCAAATTCCTTCAGCTTCTTTGCCTGGCACCCTGATTTCTGCACTTCATTGAAACCAGATGCAATGAAAATGATGTAGGAAAATCATGGATTTTTTTTTTTTTTTTTTTTAAAAAGCTTTGGCGTTCAAGGAACTTCGTGTTTGTGTTTATTGTTCCAGTGTTTCATTTAGAATACAATAGACTTTAATCTTTCACATATAAATATGAATGATGTCAGGCAAGGTGCACACTGTTGATATATATTGTCCATTTCAGAACAGATAGACTACTTTTCATATGAAAAAATTGGGTAGCTGTTCCTTGGACACTTCAGATTGCTCTGCAGTTTGCTTTTATTTTTTTTCCAGTTAAGCCTTTGGTCTTCTCTAGCTTTTCGCTAGTTGCCCAGAGGGGTTATAAAATCCCAATCCTTGAGGACGGTCAAAACATGAGGAAACCATGATTTATTTTTCAAGTTGGGTTTAGTATATGTGTGTGTGTGTGTTCGTGATGTGAGTTTTTTCTTTTTTCTTTTATTTTTGGAGGGCGGGGAAGGCTAGAGCTGTTAGGAGCCCTTTTAGATCTCTTTCAGAGGTCCCCTCTGACTTAAATTATTCAGTGATTCTACTTCAGTGAACTGATTTAGAGAGAAATACAAAAACGTTTTAAAAATGCAAGAGCTGTATAAGGAGAAGGAGCCTAAAAATACCTCCTCTTTTGCAGAAAGAGTAACATGTCTAAAACTGTTACTTACCCCGTAGCCTAGTCGAGTCTTAAAGTGAGGAAAATAACTGGGTAGTTGAGACCACTTTTTTTTAAGCATTTTTATATGTGCTATGAGAAGCTAGTTCTACAGAGCAACTGTATTGGTTGCAGAAGTATGACTTGGTCAGATTCTTGCTAGTACCTCACCTGGCATATTTTTAATAAAGGACACTTCTGAAAACTGTACAGTTTTTCAGAGGGAAGAGGGTTATGAGGTCTGAACAGGGTGTCAGTGTTGGTCTAATGTGTTAGGTGATGTGGACAGGCCTTGCCAACAACTCTGGGGAATGGTAGTGTTGAGACAGGTGCTTCAATAAACTCGTCTGTGACTTAAAACATTCTCTAAAGTGAAGCAGGTGTTTTCAACCCTTCATATGTCTCTGGCGGCGGGGAGGAACTTCTGTCTGGAATGTGATTCTTAATTTCTGATGTAGGAGAAGTGTGAGTTTGATTTATTTTTATTTATTTGTTTTTAAAAGCTCTAATTTGGTTTTGGATTCTGGACTGGTTGGATTGGACTTCTGAAGTGATTTTTTTTTTTTTGAATTTACATGCATTATGTGGTGTGCTTCACTGCATCATTAGATGCTCATTCTAAAGAAAATACTCTATATGTGAACTCAGTGTCTTGTCTTTTTCCAGTGTTCTAAATAAGGCTTAGGATTATTAAAACAGCTGTGGACTTTGCCATAACTGATTAGTTTCACTGATTCTGTTATGCCCTGTCCCTATCACTGGCTGTGGAGTAGGAACCAAGTGAGAATGGTTTTAGAGCCCACATGAGGTTTAAAAATGATTGCTTTATCTACAGGTGGTAAAGAACCTAAATATAAAACAAATCAAAAGTAAGTGTTGCTAAATCATTTTTGTCTCTCCTATATGTTCTGTTACAGGCATGTAACACCGGAGAAATTCTACGTGGAAGCTTGTGATGATGGGGCTGATGATGTGCTTGCTATTGACAGAGTCTCCACTGAAGTCACTCTCACAGGTACTCTTCTTACTAGTGCTCCTCAAGATAGGCCTCTTTAGTCCCTTCATTTACTATTTTACTCCAGGCAGCCCCAGAAGTTCTTTAAAAGATAAAATTGGTATTAAGATAGAGAAGTTGGTTTCTTGAATTGCTGTTTCTTTTAAAACAATGCTTTGTGTTTAATATGGCAGAAACTTATTTGTAATGCTTTTCATTGTAGAATTGATGTTGTGGGTAAGAAGGGAAATTATGCTTGCTTGTGGCTTGACCAGCTCGCTGTGTGATAGTTTTGTGACAGTCATGGAAGAAACATTCTGACTTTTTTCCTTTTTCTTTTCAGTTAAGAAAGATATTCCCCCTTCAGCTGTTACAAGGCCTATATATGGTATTTTGGGTACAATCCGATTGGTAGCAGGTAAGGAAAGCAAAGCTGCTCTTTAAAACTATTTAAGCAAAATGTATTGCTGAAGACTTTCTTTGTGGTTGCTACAGGATGAAGGTATCAAAACATAGTTAATCATGGATATTCATGTCCATCTTAAGCATGTTCAAAGGTAGGGTTAATCATCAGCTTGCTAGGTTTTAAAGAATATATTTCAAATGCTCACCAAGACCTTTATCTTCTTGCTTTTTAACTTTGTTCATCTTAGCTGCAGGATTTGCTCTAGCATGAAGTGTTGGATTTTTTTTTTTTTTTTTGAAGTTTGACCTCAAATCAATAATGCTGGTACACAAATAGCTGGGAGAAGCAGGGTGATAGACTAGTGCATGCAGCTATTTGAGTAATGGCTGTGTTAGAATGATTCTCCCAATATGGAGTAAATTCAGCACTTGAAAAGAAAAAGGACAAACCAAATCGTAACTATTAGGGAGTTGGGAGATGAGGCAAGAACAAGCTGTCCACTCTTTAAAATGTTTCATAGTGATGTCTGAATTGGATGTGAGTAGATGCTGCCACAGATTTATACCTGTCATGGGTCTTTTTGGACTTTGAATGTTGTGTGTTTGTTTGTTTGTTTGTTTTTTAATTTAAAAAAAAAAAAAAAAAAAAACCACTCCTGTGGGTAGACATACAGACTTTAAAGTTTGAGGCAAAAGTTGTCTGGAAGCTAATGCAATAGGAATAGACATACTGAATAAAAGTCTCCATACATAGGAAGGATTTAAGTTCATGAAATTATTAAACCAAAGCAAAATACCACAGTGTTACATGCACTAACTTCTGGCAGGGTCTTAAATTGCCACACTTTATATGCTCATATCCTAATTGGGAATTTGTAGTTATTTAGTGTAGTTATTTAGCTAGTTTTGCAGAGCAAAGGCTTTGTAATGGATGTGTTTGTCTGGAGCAGTCGACAAGCCTTGGTTATTTTAAAAGTCCACTTCCCTGAAGTGCGTTTTTCACAGCTTACAGGTTTGGTAATGAGTTTTTGTTTGTGTAACTGGATATGGTACCAAAGTAGGTAACTTCTTCAGTGTCCTGTCTCTTCCTTTGCCCTGGCCCCAATTCCCCACTCCAATTGTCTTGCGCTATTTTTAATGTGTAGTTGTCAACTAAATAGTATTTAGGTTAATGTTTAGCTGTGCAATGTTAGGCAATTCACTGCATTCTGTTAATAAAATGGATTCTGTATCTAATAAAGTATATTTAAAAAGCTTGAATGCGGTTTTCCTATTATGGCATTGCAGGGAAAATGCTAAAGTAGTATCTTCAGTGTTTGGGATCTCTAGTTCTACCCAGATAGGAAATGGCAATATTGAAAAGTCATGTTGATTCAATAGAGCTATTTGTGCAACATCTTTATGAAATAGTTGTGGACATAATGTGTTAACTGTCTTGCAATAAGACGTCTGATTGCTTTATATTGGTAAGCACAAAAAATACTTAAAATGTGAGATGGGAAGATGATAGAGCATTCTTAAATGCTTGAATACTCTCCCCAAGTGAATGCTGCAAAACCAGAACTTAAAAAAGACAGTGACACTTTGTACTTTGAGTAAGCTTTTTTTGATTTTAAGATTAAATCCTCTCACACCCTCCCCCAAAGGAAGTATGTTACTTGGAGTGACTGAACTCTCATGCATTTCTCCTGCTTTTTGACTTGGGTATCAAGAAAACAACAAACTTCCCATCCTAAATTATTATAAAACAAATACACCCCCCCAACACGCACTCTGTTTTGAACCTGCTAGGGCGAAGACTTCTTCAGGATAAGATGAATAGGACTTTTGTATTTCTTGTGTATACTGCTGACTTGCTCTCTGCTGTCTGAACTGAGACCAAAGTCGCTGGCCCCTTCCTATATTTACCTTCTTAAAGACTTTTAGACTGTCTCTGCTGATGCCCTTTTCCTGACATTGTGAATTTCTCTGAAACTTGGAGTGTTTATCAGTAGTTTGTGATTCTGTGAGTATGGAGAGATGTGGGTGGCTTAATATCAGGGTCTGGAAAAGAAACAGAAATACCACTGCTATAAACAGCACTAAGTTCTAAGTGTTGATACTGTTTTCCCCCCCGCCGTGCATTTAAGCAACCTATTTTCTTTCAAGCTTTTTCCTTAGAAACACATGGAGTGTTGAATTTGAAGAAACTTTTGTTTCTTATCAGTTTGTGTTTCCTGGGATGGTTTTAGATGCTTTTCTTAATGTGTGCGTGTTTATATACTTTTTAATTTTCAACTTTGTTTTACAGGCACATATCTAATTGTAATAACTAAAAAGAAAAAAGTAGGTGAGATATTCAGTCACGTGATCTGGAAAGCAACAGACTTTGACATCCTCTCCTACAAAAAGACCATGTTGCATTTGACTGATATTCAGGTAAGAGAGGATTGATTGAGAGTGGGGAGGTTTCACTTGTTTGTGTGGGTGTCTTTGTTTTGTTTTTTTTTTTTTTTTGTTCTCCTTCCTGGTTTCTTGCATTAGTCTTCATTACCCTCAGACCGAAATTGATGATGAAACTTTGCTAAGAAGATGTGTGAACTATACTTTCCTCTCTAGCTGACATAATATTCAAGTATAAATGTGTGAAAAGTTACATAATTCAAGATAGCAAGCAACGTCATGCAATTTAGAATATTGGCCACCCTGAGTTTGAAGTGCGTGTTGCGTTCTTCTTCCTTTTAAGATAATATGGTGAGGGAGGGAGGAGACAGTCTTGCTGCATCTCATCTTGTCCTGAAATCTGATGTTTTTTCTTCCCCTGAGGCTTTGCTCGCCTTGCGTACTTAGAGTTGTCCTCGTGTTGCCTTCTGCACAGTCTGTTACACAGCCATGTTCCTGAGCCAGTCCACAGAATCGCTGCCCCTGTTCTTGTTGGGTTTTTTTTTTGTTTGTTTTAGAGGCTCTTTAAGTATCTTACCTTGTTTTAATTCATGGAATTGTTCTATTACGTGCTTGCCAAGCTGGGGCAAATTGAATTTTGAGTGGGAGGAAAGGGATGAAGTTTTTATATAAAATCAAGTATTTCATAGGTTGATACAGAGCAGGCAAGGGTGCCAGGCCAGTGAAGCTAAAGGCTATTTTTTTCCTTTGACTGAATGGCTTTCAGGCAAAATGATGGCTTCCCTTTCAGGCTTCCCTTTTTGCTGGTGAGTCCCTAATAGCAGTTTAATCTCAGTAGCTCAATCTGAGGGAACTGTGAGAGGAGTTCTCTTGTCTCCTCTCTGCTGTACTATGACAAAGCTAAGCAAGCGTGGTAGTAACAAGCTGCAGTGCACTGATATCAAAACTGCAGTCTCTTGCTTTTCACCTTATACTCTGGATGCTGTTTGTACTCCAGCAGGAGCACCAGTAAAGTTCAGATCATCACTTCAAAAAAACTTTAAGAACAGAATAATTATGCATTAATAAATGAGGTCTTTCTTCCCACCCACCCCTCTTCTGTTCTTCCCAACAGTTGCAGGACAATAAGGTGTTTCTATCAATGATTAGTCATGTCTTGAGTGTGGATGGATTTTACTTCTCGACCACCTATGACCTAACTCACACTCTGCAACGGTTAGCAAACACCAGCCCCGAGTTCCAGGAAATGAGCCTCCTAGAGAGGGTAAGGATTTCATCTTGCTCTGTGTCCTTGTCTAACTCATTGTCATCTACTTCCTTTTGGTATAAGTCCAGTTTATACAGCTGATGTTTAAATGGTGTCAAAACAAGCAATCACCAACTGAAGGAAGCTTCATACAAGGCTTATAATGATACTGGTGAAAGTTATGTTCCTCACACACTGAGTGTGTGACCCTGAGTGCACTTCAACTCAAAACTTCTGAACTTCTAGGTTGTTGGGTTTTTTTTTTTTTTTTTTTTTTTTTTTTTTTTTCTCTCCTCTCTCTCCAGTTACTATATTAAATTGCTGTGGTTGGTATTAGGAATTTATAGCCTGCTAAGTTAGAAAAGGTTTTGCTGTTTTAATCATTAAGTTAAATTAGTCAAACAGGTTTATGTTTGTTGCTTAGATGCAAATCATTCTAATAAGTGGCACTGTATTCCTGACCTGTGTAATTACACTGTCTCTGTGATCTTGTCAACCCACCTGTAGTGGGACAGTTTTTCTGAAAAAAAGAAGGTGACCACCAGAAAAAAGGAAGCAACCAAGCAAGTGTGCAAAGTAGACTGAGTCAAGCTGTTGGTCGAGTTTGCTTCCTTATTTGCTTAGAGTGAGGTTGGAACTAGCTATTCTGTTGTTCTGCAGCACAGAAACTTACTCAGTGCTGCAGTGGCACTGCACTTCCCTGCCTAAAGGGTTAGGGGTTACGACTGAATGTTCTAGCCCGCCTCAGTCCTGCAGCTTAGTAGCAGTGACAAGTTCATTACACCCTTCTGAAAAGTCTGCTTTAATTGAAGCTGAAGAGGAAGGGGGAAAAAAGAATCTTGCTTTGAATATTCAATGTTTCTAATTGCAACAAAAACTAGAGAGGAATCCCCTTGCTCTCTTTCCGTCTACCCCAAATTTAAGAATGTCGTGCTCTGTCTTGAGGTAGAACAAATCTCTCGAGTTTGTATTCTTTTTCAAAATAATTTCTTTTTCTTTAGACCTGTGGGTTTAGGCTCTCAAATGTTGCATTCTAAACTGTGCTTTTTCCTTATGTCTGACATACGAATTTATTATACTGCTTTAGACAAAAGGAACCACATAGTCAAACTCAAATTCACCTTTTTATTAAAAAAAAAAAAAACTCCTGTACTTTGGAGTGCTAGTGTCCTTGTCCTGGTAAATAACTGAACCTGCAATTTGAATAAGGCTGCAATTGCTTAGACACCGAATACTGAAACCCTAGAAGTAAAGAGTACTCTCTCATCCTTTGCAAAAGAGATGACTGAAGTTGTCAGGACTTTATCTGTTAGTTAATGAGACTACCTAAACTGAGGGAGTAGTGCAGTTTTTCTCCGAAGCTTTTTTTAAATTATTTTTTTCCCCAGTTTATAATGGGGAACTGTTTTGCATTATCGGTACCTCTTGCAGTGCTATTGCCAGAGAGAGCAGTTGCTGACACGGAAGGATAGGTTTGCCTTAAAATTATGGCTCTTCAGAGCAGCTGTTTGAAAGACAAACCATAACAAAAAAGAGGCTCATTTTTAAGTTAATAGATGCATTTGTTAGATCCACTTTAATGTAACTTTGTATTCCTGTTGTACCCATATAATGGCTGAACAAAAGGTTGATAGTAATTCTGGGGATTCTCCACTGATGCAAGAGAAGTTTGATTTAAAGTTTGTTCTTGATGGGAGTGGTAGAAGGAAACAGTGCTGCCGTAGGTGTACTGAAGTGTCACATGAGGTACTTGAAGTAGTTCAGATCCAACCTGCAATTTGAGTTGCCTGTAATGAAGCTTGTGAGCAGACTCAGACTACTTGGTCCAAAAGCTGTTTTAGGGCAATCCATTATCCAAGATAAGAAGCATTCCTCAGGACATGAGGCATACTGCTCATGTTATATTAGCATAGACTCATCCACATGACCAGTAGTTCTGCTCCTGTTTGATTGCTTTTTTTGGGAGGAGGTTGTTTTAAATAAATAAAACGGCATGTGATTGACTTCTAGAAGCTGTTTGTGCTTACTGTTTGCTGTTAGACATGTAGCTCCAACAATGAGCTTGAATTAACCTCCTCCTCAGCGTGAATGGATCATCTTCCTGCCTTAAGTCCTGAGATTTATGCCACTTTTCTGTAGCTCTCATTGCACTCTGCAGAGACAGTCAGTTTGTGACTAACCTCGTAGCTCCTTGGAATGTGCTCAGATCCTTGCTGGAGACCTTACGGGGAATCTGGAATAGGAAATACAGAGTTAAGAAGAATGGTTTATGTGATTGTTAAAGAGTATTATTTAACTTCTGGTTCTTAACTGTTGATTATTGCTTTTGAACCTGGTTGTGTCTTTACCTTTTGCCTGTTTTAGGAATGTTACATTGCTCTTGTTCTTTATTTTTGATAATCTTGTCAAGCTATGGTAACTTAGGGCAGATACTTGAATGTCCTGCTGCTGTTGCAGCTGAATTGTAAATGGCTTACTATGTCTGAGGTCAAGCAGCTCCTTAAAGATTAGAGGGAATTAGCCTCAACTAAAACATCAAAAAAGTAAAAGTAAAAAGGATATTTGAATTGTACTGATAGAGGAATGTTCCAGCTCAGAGTACACCTGTTCACCTAGACTTGCCTTAGTACAAGGGTTCTGTAAATGTTTATGTTGAATTAACCAGAGCTTAAAGCCTCTAAAAGCTTTTTTCTTTTTGCAGGCAGATCCACGGTTTGTTTGGAATGGGCATCTTCTTAGAGAATTTGCTGCTCAACCTGAGGTACTCTCGCTGCAATGATTATATTGATACACAGTGGATATACTTTGTGCTACAAACTTACAACACTGTTCTATAATTCTCTGTTTCTTGTCAGATTTTGGTTACCTGAAGTAACTTGGTTATTTGTCTTCAGATTAGTGAAAACACTGCCTGTGTAAATTAAAACTGTTTACCATGACAGGCAGTTACTTTCTAATATACCCCTATACACCAGTGTCCTCAGCAGTGCATAGCAAAGCTGGCCCTTTGCAAGTGTCTGCATTTGAAGGTACTCTGCATTCGAAGGTACTCTGCTGATACTATTTCTCCAAGGGAATGGTTCATGGTTTCTCTTCCTACCTCAGTGACCTGAGCAGACGTACTGCATTAGATAGCACTGTTCCAAAATGCTGGACTGTACCATGTGTGTTTGTTTTTGTGGAAGTGGTGGTATGGATTAGCAAAGGGCTGCTACACAGGCCTCGGAGGGAAGGGGAAGGCCTGGGGACTGGCTGCTGAGTATGTGGTTTGGATGGTGCTCCAATGCAAACACAAACCGTGCAGGGAGACAAGTCAAGTGTGGTTAATAGGAACAGTAGTACAAGGCAAAACGTAGGAGCTGAAAACGGAGGTAACTGGTATATGAGGGGAAACCCTACCTAATAGTGACTAAAGGTAGCCTGCTGTAGCAACAGCTGTAGATAACCAGACTTGGTATTTGTAACTTCTGATATTGGAAAGCTTTAAACTCTACTGAAAGTCCAAATTGTTGAAGTGTGGCAGGTTGGTAGAACAAGCATTTTGAGGATTATTCACAAAGAATTCTTCCCACTGAAGGTTTATGTTGCTAACTGTTATTCAGGTTATTGTACTGTTGAGATGACACAGCAAAGCCATACCAAAAGGTTTTCAGTGTGTACAGGTTTATCTAGTATGTTTGCAGAAAAATAAATACCTTGGTTAGGACAAAGCAGCCCCTTGTTTTGTCAAGGTCACTTAAAAACTGAATTTCACTGTCTCCCTTTCCTCCCTCCTCTTCCCCCATAGGATTATATGTGCTACTCTGACTTTGTTGTGAACCTTTTTTCCTGAGAGAGTGACTGCATCTTAAAGAAGAATAACAAATATATAAAGCTATCAACTTGCAGACAAAACATAATTACGTTATGTGCCTTTTTGGCTACAAGTATCTATTGTTTTAACTGTTCTGTTCTTGTTTCAGATCCATAGGTTTGCTACACCAGTGATGCATGGATGTATCCTTTTATGTTGTAAAACTCAGTGCTGAATTTGATAGTCTAAGGCAAAAAGCTTGCTAGTGAGAGTAAACTGTTTTGGTGCATATAACAGATTAATGTCAGAGTTAGGCTGTAGTTTGTTCACGCAGGAAAAACATGTGAGTGAGCTCTGAGTATTTCTTGTTAACTCGTTTGAATTTTTTTTTCCTACTCTAAGACTTAATTTGCCTGATCTCACAGACATAATTTGCATGCTTACCTTTCAAAGGGTTAAAAGATATAGCATTTTCTAATTTTGTAAATGGCTATAGTAGCCTGTACCAACTGACGACTAAATAAAGAATTCAAACAATTATTGTCAAGTTCCTTAGATTTAAAATAAAAGAGAATAGTTAAGACTTAAAGTGCTTGTCAATGTTCCTCTTGATGCATAGGAAGATGAGTTCTGCTGAAGGCATCTTGAACACTTCTAGCACACCAACACTTCACCTTGGGTAACAGCCACACCAACACTTCACCTTGGGTAACAGCCTTTTTAGCAAAGCATTCCTGAGTTGATATTTGAGGAGGGGTATATACTTGTCAGTAGGTCTGTTGCTTCCTGGATGTGTTCCTCTTCATGCAGTGCTACACAAAGTCAGCCCCAAGAACTCTGGAGTTTGGAGTGGCTAAAAAAGGGGTGGCTAGGACTGGTGCAGCACTGCTCCATCCAAAAGGCTGCTGCTTGGTTACGCCAGGGAACAGTGTGCAGTCTCAAACAGTTCTTCTCATGGGGCTGTTATTACTGGAAAACCTCCTAGCCCTTCCTGTGATTTAGTGTAATGGAAACTACAGTGGGAGTAGGTGGAGAGACAAGGAAAGATGGGAAGAGGGAACTGTCAAAACAACCTCATCCTTATCCTGCCTCTTCAAGTCTTGCAGGGGAGAGGCTGGGTGGATTGCAATCAGCAAGTGGCTGCAATTAACACTTTCCTCTGTCCTAATTCCCCTTCATAAATAATTAGTGTGAGTAATGTATGCATTGCTATAATTCAAATACTAACAAAGTGCCTCAGATACAATTCTTGAAAAGAGGTTAAGAGACTGGATTTCTAGTGATGAATCTCTTAGAGCTGAAGAGCCCTAAGCTGTAGTGCCGCTGGTAGTTATTTCAGTATAAACCTACATATGTTTTTTCAGCTCTGGGCTAGGGTCTGGATCTTGCAGTGCTGAGGAAGTAATGGACTTTTGGGGATGATCAAGCCTTTTGCTAAGGAAAGACTAAACTAGGCTTAACATTTCCCTTGCTTTTCAGACTTTTTCTCCCCAACTATTCCCTTGCAGTCTTGAAGAGTCAAATGCTTAGGAGAGGGAAGAAATCAATATTTGCAACTTTGTGGGCTTTTTTGGTAGCTTTCCCTTCATCCATTATTTTTCCTTAGTTTAGTGAGCTTGAGATTCTAGTGAATTATTCCAAAAGAAGATCTCCTTTCCTTTCTTCCTTGACATAGTAGTAAACTAAAGAGTGTTGTCTTGCTACAACATATCTTGTTCCTAAGTATTTTGCAGGAAACTGCTGTGAGAACTGTAGGTTGGAGAAAAGTATAAAATGTGCCACTCTACATTTTGTTTGCTTTTACCAGCCATAGGACAGTAAGTCTCTTGACCTGTTGCAGAACAGTGCAGTATGCCAGTACTGCAGCTTGCAAAATTACTCATATCAGTCTTGTGCTTATTTAAAAATTGTGGGTTTAGGGTGTTGGGGACAAAGGATGGAAGCATATGAATCTGCTTGAACTCATTCTTAATCAAAATGCCTAAACAGAAAAACATTGAAGCCTGAAAGAACAGAACTTAAAAAGTGAAAATGGTTGTTAATGACTTCTGCCTGCTCATTGATTGAACGTGGTCCTAGAGAATGGGCCACCATTTTGGATATCTAGTCTGAGCAGAAAAGCCTGCTTAGAAGTCTGCAGTGGTAACTTGTAAGTCTAGGGAGGCTGCATTACACAGACTGAACTTGATCTGCAGAAATTAGGGATTCCTTTTAGGAGTGTATGAGAGAAGTTTGTGTTTTGAGATAAGCAAATATTAGGCCTTGAGGAAGCAAGGAAAGTATACAGAAGAGGTCCAGAAGCAGCTTCATGCATGCCCTTGCCCTTAGGGCAAGGGTTTGAAACCCAGTCTGTGTTACTACTAGTCCTGCAATCTATAAATGTGTATGTTGTGCTTAAGAGCAAAGCTTTAAGAATAGAAGATGTTTCCTCTTCTGAAAGCCTAAAGGGGGTGAAAAAGCGATTTTTTTATTTTATTTTATTTTATTTTTTTACAAAAAAAGGGGGCAGTGGGGGCAAGAATTCATTAAGGTAGTTTAATTGAAGTTATGAATGAGATTAGAAGCTCTATTCAGCACTACATCCAAAGTTGGTCCTTTTAAAGATGTGCATAGGACCCTGCAACCAGAATAATATTCTCCAGGGTCCTGTTCTGTCAAAATTGAAGCCATTTTAGTTTTGTGGTCAGTGGCAGACCTTGTCTTTTGTGTTACATTGATTCTAATATGAAGTTATTTTCTCTTAACTGTAAGTAAGTTTACCTTAACTGAGGTAAATGTTTTAGTTTTAATCAAATGTGATAATTTGGCTTTTTTGACCTTTTCTACCTCTTTGTTTATGTTCATATAAAAACATATTAAAACTAAGTTTGTTTTTTCCTTAACATATTATTCATCAGTTATCACTATGCACTCTTGTTCTATTAATGGAAAGTGCTTTGACTGGCTGCTTGTTTCCAGAAGAAGCTGTTTCAGGGCTGGTGTACGTTACTATGTAAGAGGTAAGAGAGCAAATGGATTTAACATTTTGAAGAAAATACTAGGAACCGTTACTACTGAAATATGGCTACTTCAGTGTCAAAATAGTAATTTTATTTTGCACTGAAGCCACTCAATTTCTAGGTCTGTAGTTATCAATGTTCTTGAATTTATGGCCTTTTTGATGTGCATGCCTGTTTCAGCAAAATAAATCTGGTGTGGCTCGTGATAAACTTTGTGCTATTTTACCATCTTTGACAGCTCAATGATATTTTCTTGCCACCTTTGAGTACTTGCTGAGAGGGGTGGGAAGTCTTTTGCTGACCTCCTGTTGTTCTGCAGCCAGTCTGTGAGCTGGGTAAAGACAGGACTTCTTT
>VZSV01000038.1:4198640-4221327 GCA_013398735.1 Nothocercus julius | reverse complement strand
GGGCTGCGGCACCGCGGCGGGGCGGGAGGCGCCGCCTTTGTCCCCGCGAGGCGGGCGGGCCCGAGGGGGCGCTCGGTGCGCAGCGGAGCGAACGGGCCCTTCCTCCCCTCTTAGGTTCCTCATGAAGCTCAGCCACGAGACGGTGACCATCGAGCTCAAGAACGGGACGCAGGTGCACGGCACTATCACAGGTACCGGCTGCACCCTTCCTGCCGCTCCGCGGTAGCGCTGGGCTCGCTGCGGGGCCCGCGCGGGCCGTGGGCCTCCACGGCCCTCTATAGCCTTCGGACTGCGTTGTGAGCAAGAGCCGGGCTGCCTGCTAGAAGTCCCGTGCGGAGCTCTGAGCACTGGGTTTCTGCAGGCAGCGCTCATCTCTGACCGGGGAGCAGGGACAGTTCACCCCAGTCAGACTTACGCTGTTGATGTATCTGGCAATACGCTTCCTGTTCATAACGTGCTGCTGGGAGACAGTGAATTGGTTGTAGCACTTGCTCAGTACCTCTGGTGGTCTCTTGGGGTAAATGTACAAATAAGCTTAGGGGAAAATGAAGTAAACTTTTGCAAGCTGTTTCGTTAGCAAATCTGAAGGAAGCACGAACTACTTGGGAGAATTTTGCCACCACAGTGAGGCTGGCAAACTAGTATCACTGCCAGCTTGACATGGTGGTAAACAGCTAAGTCTTTTAAGTCTCTTTATGAGGAATGTCTGACTATGTCTGATTTTGCTTTGTCGAATTCTTGTAGGCTCCAGTCATGTGAGAATTTTATAGTGGTGCCACCTGCAAGGGACTTTCTGTGTGTGGCTGTGGTGGACAGATAAATGGCAAATGTCTCCACAGTCTTAAATCAGTTCAAGTAGGCTGTAGCTTATTTTAATCTCATAGAGAGTTATTTCTTCCGAGTGTATCTTTGCTCTATGTAATGTGACCTTATATAGGAATGCATCTTTATGTAGGCTTGCATTAATTTTATGAAGCTGGTATTATTGCCTTGGTGAAACACTTGTCTTTCGGTTTGTTTTTCCCTGTTTATGAAATGAGACAATAATTGCTTTGACCCCACAGAGTTGTTTGTACGTACACACACACACACACACACACACACACACACACACTTAGAATACGCTAAAAATTTTTCTCATGTGGTTGTTCTGTCTGAATTAGTGGATATTTCTAAATTACAATTTCTATCTTTTGTCTAATTTTTTGTTCTGAAAAAAATACTCTTATTTTGATCTTCATAGTTAGAAGCTTATGATGTGCAAGACAAAATATAGGGGCTGAATGGTGCCACTTATGCTTGCAGAAAGAGGAAATGATCAATCTCTTCCTCCTCAGAGTTTTTTTTATGACTTTTTTAAAGCAAAAAGTTCTAGTACTACACTTCTGTAGTATATGGTAGTTTGTTTTTTGCTCAGAGGAACCATTTTAATCATTTACAAAATTACTATGGCTATGTTAGATATCAGTAAAGGTCTCTAATGGTATTGTACAGATAGCAGAGAGTGGCTTTCCATCAAAATGTACAGTAAGTGGTTGAGAACAATTACTGATAAATGAGCCAGTATAAACTAAAGAGGCAAAATGCACATGCTTAGGTTCACTCACAGGCTTAATCAGTGAATGGCTTAGATCCCGAGCGAGTGCTGATGAACAGCACACACGTGGAAGCACGTTTATACTTCAAAGCAGCCCGCCTTGCCAGAAGTACCCATTTTGTAGGCCACATTCCAGCATTAGGACTGTTGCTGTTTCAGGAGTGGATGTCAGTATGAACACGCATCTCAAAGCGGTGAAGATGACACTGAAGAACAGGGAGCCTGTGCAGCTGGAGACGCTGAGCATTCGAGGGAATAACATTCGCTACTTCATCCTGCCAGACAGCTTGCCCCTGGATACCTTGCTAGTGGATGTGGAACCAAAAGTCAAGTCCAAGAAGAGAGAAGCAGGTTAGTTTGTGATTTCCCGGCCCCCTTTCTTCCTTCTACACTACGCAGCGGTGGTTTGGGCTCACTTTGGGTCAGTGTGACTATGCGGTTGTCCTGTAAAATGTCCGAGTATCTTAATTTGTGCATTTGGCAGCTAGTTCTCTCATCTTTGATGGCTTGATGCTGATATTGCTAAGTCTGCCTTGCCTGCCACCTTAGCATCTATAAAATCTCCTTTTGTGTGAAATGATACAGCTGTAGGTCCTTGTATGTTTGTGTAAAAAATGCCAATTTTTCTAATGCTGAAGAAGTTTTATTAATCTACCACATTTTCAGTGGTGACACTAAAAAGACAATTTCCTCTTCACAACATGTCTGCTATGTTTCTCCACTTTGTATGGGGAACTTCACATAGCCTAATAAGAAAGTACAATATAGCCTCTTGCGCGTAGCTGGTATATTGCTTGGGAGGGAATTCAGGATTGCAGCGAGTCCATGCTGTTATTCTATGAGAAGTTTCCCAGCATTGCACTATATGTGCTCTTCCTGGGAACTATATTCGGTTTTTCTTAGAAGGCTGTTGAGCAAAACCCTTTCCTTACAAACACAACAGTGTAGAGAGTACTTCAGTTTCAGTCCATGCTGTTAAAACTTGTGCACCTAATAAAACCCAGAAAATCTGTAGAAGTGTGTTTGCACAGTGTAAATTTTGCACAGTACTTGATCTTGTTTTATTTTATTTTTTTTGAGTGAAAGCTAATTGTGCTCTAAAATAATGTGTTCCCATTTCTCCAGTACTTGGTGTTGGAGTATTTGGATGTGGCTTTGCAGGCTTTAAGCCGTGTGTACGGTGCAGTTTGAGCAGAGGTGGTGTGCTCACCTCGCTGACATGGTGTGAGGAACTTTCCAAAGTGCTAATTGTTGTGGCCATGGTCTTTACCAAGAGCAAGTGTGAAGCTCCTGGAAGGGTTTTGCCCCTCATATCCACAGGGTGAAATTGGACCGTGATTGGGCTGGCCTCTTCTGAACCTCTTCTTGCACCTTGGCTGTGCCGAGGCTCTTGTCGCGCTTTACCTTCATCAGCAAGTGCTCTGGGCATCATAAGGTTAATGTGTGATCTTTCCTTGGCAAATGAAAATGTTGATGGGAGGCAGCCCTTCAACTTTTGCAAGCTCTACACTGGCAGGGTTGCTTGAAATCAACCAGTAATTTCAAAAGTTCTTAGAGGGAGCTGGCAACCTGATGGAATAGGGCTTATTTCCTTAGGAAATGGGGGTAAAATCATACCCCATCATCATATGGAATATCTGATCTCCAGCAGGCCCTTGTGACCTAAACTGTTCTGTGGTTCTGTCTGCCTTTTACTTTGCACCCTGATATAGTAGTATCTAGAAGGAGCACAGAGCCAAGATTTGGCCTGATAATCACTTGGAAAATGAGGCATTTTTGAAAACAGCAGGAGCTGTTTGGTGCTGGGAAATGCGGCCATTTCATGTAGGTAAATGAAAGAGTGCGCTTGAAAATCTTGCAGTGTACTGAAATGTGCATCTCCCTTTCTCTCTGTGCTAAAAACCCCACAATATGAGCTGTGGGAATACATCTGTTGTGATGCAATGAACAGTGAACTGAATACTGTGTGCTGGAATGTCTTGCATGGTTGTCTTTCTCTTGGTAAAACCTAGTTTTTCAGAGATCAGAAAAGGGGAATCAGTGCTCTGTCAAACTATCAATTGCTTGGAAAGAGCCACCTGTGCTGCTGTTTCCCCTTGTCATCTTGAGTGAAGCCAAACATAAACCATAACCCGGGGAAGTTACTGCTGAAAAACCTAATCAAAAATACTGCCTGAAATACACTGACAATTACCAGACTCCATATCTGACTTCCTGCTTACCTGTGATGAGACACAGAGTTGTTTGTGCTTGATACAGAATGGCTTAGTCAAAACTGAAATGTTTCTTTTGTTTTATTTGTGCAGTTGCTGGAAGAGGCCGTGGGAGAGGCCGTGGGAGAGGCAGAGGTCGTGGCAGAGGAAGAGGAGGTCCCAGGCGATAACTTCTTACTGCAACTCCTCTTACCACATTCTGGGCAATTTCAGATAGTTTTTGTACAGGTCTTGTTTACGGTGTCCATTTTTAATAAACTGAAATGTGAAAAAGTTGTCTTTCTTTTGTTAGCTAGGCCCGGAGGGGGAGGCCTGTTTTACTCCTAGAGGTTGTTGCAGGGTGAGCGGGTCCTGCTGGTGCTGGGTTAGAGCCCAGGCACCCTCAGGGGCTGGAGAGTCTCTGTTGCTCTTTGCCCCAGGCTGGGGCCTTGACGGGCTGTAATAGTGCTCCTTTGAAATGAGCCCCTCTTCTGTAAGGCAACTGGTATCTTCTAATCACCTAATGAAGAACCACTACCCTGTGAATGTGTCTTTAATGTTGTTGTTCAGAGTGACCTCTTTAAAGTTCATAGATAGAATTTTACTGTTTTCTATTATGTGAACCTCAAAAACTTACTATGTTATTTTCTTTATTAAAAAAATGCATAAGGAAGTTGATCAGTACTATAAAACTGCTGATTTGTTGCATCTTGGGGTAAAAATTACAAACCTCCTTGGAGAGGAACTTCACTAAAGTCGATTATGTGGCATATGCTGCTCCTGTTTGGGCCTGGCTTGTAAAGAAGCTGTATCGCAGATCAGAAGCATATCACAGATACTTCTAGCCCTTTAAAAAATGAAGGACACAATTAGATACTGGAACTGGACATTTACTTCTTTGGGGAATGAGGATTTTTGCAGTTTTATATATAACTGTTTTATTGACACAAATATGTAGGAAGCCGAAGTATTTATCTCAGATACCTTCCTACTGGTTTTCCTTTTGTAGGAAAGGAATTACTATGTTCATAATGTAAAACTCCAACAGATTAAATAGAGATGTCATCTGAAATACCTTGCGTGTTAAGTTTGACTTTGAATGCTGAGGACACCAGTACTTGGGTGACGGAAGACGCTTGGCTGGGTGCTTGTGTTCCCACGTAGGCTGCGCTACAGGCTGGCAGAGAGCAACTAAATGTTACATGATTAGCCAGGGTGCTGCTTAACTTGTGCTAAGTAGCATTTTGTGAGCTGCTCTTCTGCTTTGTGTCTCCTCCTACAGAGGTCATCGTAAAGCTTCATCTGTTACAGAAGAGCTTGTTTTTTTCTGTTTTGATGGGGGTTTTGTTTCTTTTTTCCTGACTGGTTGTGGGGCCTCCCCAGAGCGCTCTGGTGAACGCAGCGCCCGAGGCTCTCCGCTCTACCAGCAGCTGCTGCTAGGAGTACAGGTTGCCGCGCTGCTGTTGGCGCCGTGGGAGGGAGCCCATGGTCCCCTCAGGCAACCATGACCGGGCGTGCGCTGTCCCTCCAGAGCCACCTCCGTGCGAGCATCAGCAGAGCCCCCAAGGGGATGCACATAGTGGAGGCTGCCACGAGCAGCCCGATGACGGCCAGCGCGTAGCCCGGGTAGTCCTTGGTCACCAGCTGCCCCTGCAGGCGAGATGAGAGCGTTAGCGCACGCGTCCTCAGGCCGCCCCTCGCCGAGCTCCTCGCGTGCCCTTTGGAAGGAAGGGAGAGGCGCTTGTGCTTCGTGGGCTGGCGGTGCTGGAGAAGCGTGTACGGGAGGTGCTCGGGAACGCGCTCTAGCAGGCAGGGTGCTGAGGGAAGGGCTTATGGTTGGGCTCGATCATCTTGAAGCTCTTTTCCAGCCATAACGATTCTATGGCTGTCCTTAAAGCTGCTCTGCAGCCTCCCCAGCGTAAGCTTGGTTACAGCAACTTGCTAGAGGTGGGTTTACATGCTGCAAATGCTGGGATTTTATCCTTCCTGCAGCTTCGGTGCTGCAGGAGGGCCACGTTGTGACTCCCTCTCTTCCCTTAATGAGCTTGCTTGGCACTGACCTTGCCACAGGCAATTCCCATCGCGCTCCTGGCAGCGGGATGAGCCCCTGCTGGGACCCAGTCAATGAGCCCGGTCCTATGAGCACCCAAATAGGTGATGACAGGAGGCAAACAGGGCTTTCTTTTTCTTTTTTTTTTTCTATGTGCAAGAACCATTTCCACAAAATCTTATGAAAATACTAATTATTTATCCAGTAGTAATTTCTCTCCAAAAAAAATAAGCAGTTTGGAACTTCTACAGAATTATTTTGGCCATGAAGAAAAATGTAGCTTGAAGACTTGTAAACAGAAGTGATTGGTGAGAACAGTTTGTGCTATTCCAGCAGCTGTTGCACAGTTTTAAAATACCTCTAATTTTATTCAAAATGATGTTATGTGGAAACAAATGATTTTGGTTAAAGGGCATTTTTAAGATTTTTTTAAGTTATCACTAATAACTTTTAAACTTTTTTGTTTAAAGACATCAATGTATAAGAATCAGGAAGTGGGATTAGCTCCAGCTGCAGTATTGGAAAAGGCAGTTTGGTGGAGCAGTGTAGTTAGGAAGGAACACTGTGTGTCCTTGCAGGGTTTCCTAACAGTTTCTTTAAAACACAAACAAACCAAAGCCCCAGTGCTGTTTTACCTGTGTGGCATCCCATGCTTGGTATTGCAGTGTTCCTGTCAGGATATAGTCGGTGATGTAAAATATAAATAGGCTTATAATTAGCAAAGGACTAGCAAAAGCCCACATAACTTTCCAATACCAGCTTGGCTTATGTCCAATCATTGTGTGAAGATCTTTCTCAAATCTGTGATTAAAAAGAAAAGCAGAAATAAAGCATGTGTTCTTGAGAGCAGCTCCATGCATTCAGTCAGTACCTTGATCTTCGCTGCCTGACAACCTCATCTAGGGTTAAGTAATGCAGGCGGAGGGCGTGTTTGACCAGGGAGAGACATGAGCAGGAAGGGGAGCATCTGAAAAGCTGGCTGAAAGGGAGTGAAAACCAGCAGGCTTACGACAGGATCCCCTATTCTACAGGCAGAGTTATATATGGTAGAAGAGCCCCTATAGACTTCGCCTTAGGTAAGGTCAGAGCCTTATTAGTTCCAGAGGCTGCCGAAGAGCTGGGCTGAAGTGGCATGAGGAGTTGCACTGAGGCGGTGTGAGGATTCGCGCCGCCCGCCCTCACCGAGAGGAGGCCTTCTCGTCATGGCCCTTGCGCTGTACCCAGGAGCTCAACCTAGAGGCAACCTGGAGCTTCTGAAGGCAACAAGGGTCTAAGAGCAACGTGCGTGGCCGCACGCGCCTGTTGTGGACAGACATGCAAGTGTTAAAAACATGTCAAATGTTAAAACTTCCTTGCTTTAGGTCGCCCGCCTGCGGAGGGGCTGGGCGCACAAGGGCAGCCTCCCTGCCCGGCGCTGGCTGTGCTCCGCAGCGCTGCTGGACTCCTGTGTGTCCCTGCAAAAGGAGAGGCTGAGTTTTGGCAGGAAATGTTATTTAGACCGAAGATGAGAGACAGAGCAAGCAGGGAACAGTGTGTCCTGCTCATTAGTGCTCCCCTGCCTGCGGAGAGAATATTGGTGGGTGGCAAATTAGAAAATAACAGAGCAAAAACAGAGCCAAAAGCAGATGGAGGCTTTTACCCTTGTGTTAAGGACAGGTAATCCCTAAACTAAGATTGCAGGAGGTAGCACCCTTTTGGGGGCTTCCACAGTGTCAGGAAAAGAGTTAAAACCAAAAATGTTACTCCGTCTGCCGTCTGTTTTGAACGATGGTCACATCCCACCTCTCCTGCTTACAGTCATGCTGTAAAGAAAGGGGGTTTCCGGCTTGTACCTTCTTATCCCGTAAACGTAGCACACAGCAATGGTTTCCACCAGCACGATGAGCAGCAGCGAGAGGGTGGCTGCGTAGTCATTGAATATGTCAAACCAATAATTCCCAGCCTCCATGGTGAAAATCAGGCCAACGACGCAGTTAACAAAGCACACAGCACCTGCATGGATAGCACAGAGAGGCTCTCGTGGCACCTGGGTAGCGCGTGTGCATGAAATGTTGTCTTACTGAGACTAGAAAGATAAAAGATAGCGGGACTTCTACGGCCATCCGCCAGGGTAATAGAGTTTTTAATCAAGCTACTGGCGTGACGACTGCTGTAGAAGTGGCTGGGCTGCAAGACGGCCCTTTGGAGCATCTCTGCATTAAGTGCTGGTATTGGATGGACCTGGCGCCCTGAAGCCTTGGAAGGTCTCTTGCTTCTCGCTCATGGCCACCTTTAAAACACTGCTGCTCTGTGTGATACTTCCCTGCATAGCTCATCAGCACTGGGGGTCCAGAGGGCTTGGTCAGAGCTTGAGACATACACAATAAATCACAGAATCATGGAATGGCTAAGGCTGGAGATCTAGTTCGACCCCCTGCACCAGTGGGAACACCTAGAGCACGTGGCACAGGGTTGCGTCCAGGCAAGTTTCTAATATCTTCAGAGAAGAGACTGTACAGCCTCTCTGGGAAACCTGGTCCTGTGCTCTGTCACTCTCACACTAAAGATGTTTTTCCTCAAATTCTGGCAGAACTTCCTGTGCTTCAGATCGTGGCTGTTGCATCTTTTCCTATTGCTGGGCACCCCTGCAAACAGTCTGGCCCCAGCGTCTTGTCACCCTCCCTTCAGGTATTTGTGTACATGGGTAAGTTCCCCCGCCCAGCCTTCTCTTCTGCAGGCTGAACAGGCCCAGCTCTCTCAGCCTTTCCTCGTAAGAGAGATGCTCCAGTCCCCTGATCATCTTCATAGCCCTGTGCTGGACTCTCTCCAGTAGCTCCATGGCCCTCTTGTTCTGGGGAGCCCAGGACTGCAGACACTACTCCAGATGTGGCCTCACCAGAGCTGAGTAGAGGGGCAGGATCCCCTCCCTCGACTTGCTGGCAACCCTCTTCCTAATGCAGGCCAGGATCCCACTGGATCAGTCTCACCTTGCCTGGCTTGTGCTGCTGTGTGGTGTCTGCTCACCTGAGACCACCTCCTTGGACAGGTGGGTGGCAATGAACCTGCTGTCGGTCAGCGGCGTGAGGATAGCGGCCGTGTTTCCCAGCATGCTCCCTATGCCCAGCATCAGGAGCATGAAGAAGTAGAGCACCGAATACAGCTGCGGCACCTCCATGCTTTTGATTGCTTCAGAATAGACTATGAACGCAAGTCCTGTCCCCTGGACAGCCTGGCAGCAAGGGAAGAGGTGAAGGAGAGAGTTACGGTCAGCGCTTCCCTCAGTCACCCATGATTTTAGGGTAAGGAATCATTTCTGCGGGAGAGGCTGAAATGCTTCCCAAGTTCAGTCCCTTTTAGTTGGGGAGATTTTGATCTCTTCCTTACTGCAGTATTTGTGCTCAGTAGGGCATTAACAGCCAACAGTTCTAGCAACATCAACGCCACCTTTTTTTTCTTCCTGTTGGCTAGGATCCTGCTCTTCAAGGAGCTCTACTGATTTCAGCAGGGCTGCTTAGGGCTGAAGTTTTCCTCAGTTTAAACAGTGAGATAAGAGGGTGTTCCTCCATCATGGCAATGCAAATGTGCCCCGGTGGTGCTTCACAACAGCACCAAGTGAGATCTTTGCTGGTTTATTCAAAATACATAGAAACCAACAGAAGATCTGCTTGTAGCAAAAAGTTTGGGCCTGAAACCCGTGTGACGTTCCTGGCCCTCAGCTGGCTGCAGTAATCCAGCTGCTGCGGGATCTGCTCTCAGCCTCTGAGCCCCCAGGGGCCCAGCAGCAGTGGCTGCAGCGGGGGCACATTCCCCGGCATGAACCCCAAGGGGCCTTGCTCAGGAGGGGGAGCTGCTGCTCCCCAGCCTCTCTGCAAACGGCTGCGCAGCCGCGGGGCGACGGGCGCTCCCCGCGTGCAGCCCGCCCAGGCCTCGGGGAAGCCCTGGCGCGCGGCCGCTCACCGTGTCCAGCTCCGCTTCCAGGCTGCAGTTCCTGAGCTGCGGCAGCAGCTCCGCGTACTGGTGCGGGTGGGTGGCCTGGAGATCGGCTTGCACGGCGCCCAGGTTGTCCGCTGTCAAAAAGCCTTCCTCCAGGTCAAAAGCGTTTGTCAGCAGCAGCATCACCCTGGGGAAGGGCAAGGGAGCGTAGCATCTCTCCATGCATGGGGACAGCATCTTCTAGTCATCTGCCCTTTCCCTGCTTGTCTTGCAACAGCTTATGGTGGGGGAAAGGAAAGTGAGTTAAAGCCCCAGCTCTTACTTGTTCATGCAGCTTTCGTAGTTGAAGGTCGCCTTGAAGCCGTAGATGGAGAACGTGACGATGCTGGAGAATATGGAGGTGGTGCTGTTGATCAGCGAGACCACGATGGCGTGCCGCTCGCAGTTGTTGCTCGACTCGTTGTAGCTGGCGAAGGCGATGAGGCTGCCGAAGCCCAGGCCCAGCGAGAAGAAGATCTGCGTAGCCGCGCTGATCCACGCCTTGGGGTTCGCCAGCTGCTCCAGCTGCAAGGCCGCGCGGCGCCCGTCAAGCCGCGAGCCCGGCCGCTCGCGCCCGCACTGGCCTTTAGCGCTGCCAGGTTTTTTTCCAAAAGACCCCGGCATTCAGGAGGTGCTATGATTTTGTTAATTTTTTTCCTTACCTTTGGTGTAAACATGTAAATGAGCCCATTTACAGCTCCGTGGAGCGTTAGCCCTCGTATCAGGTATAGGATAAGAACGCAGTAGGGCAGGGTGGCGGTCACGTATACAACCTGCAGAAAGGAAAGTGGACACTGAAGTCAGTTTGTCGGACCATACATTGATACATCTCTGGCTACATGTCTTCTACCTATAGCTTTCTGTTTTCATTTACTTCATCTGAAACATTAGCATTATTCTCTTTGCTAGCTTACACTAACCTTTAAATGCATATTTTCAGCGAATTTAAGGTTTCAGTTTAAGTTTAGATTCCAGTTCTAGAGAAACAAATTTTATTGATACTATAGACCTATGATAAAGCTCCCAGCGTCTTCTACTTGAGTTGAAAAACAGTAACTTCCAGCATTTATGGTGTTTGCAAACTATGTTATGCAGCATCTAGTGGAGGAAAATTGGTTGGAAGCTGCCTGAGAAGAAATAACCAGTTGAGTCTCACTATCTGCTGAGAGCAAAGGCAAAGCAGAGCTCCTCAGCAAGTGGCCCGAATCAAATTGGAAGGAAAAAAAAAAAAAATTCAAGTGTAGAAGAGACTCCAACTAGCTGTAACCCAGCTAGAAGGGTAGAAAAGCAAAACCTTTTAGCTTTGATCACACTTCTGACTTTGAAACTGGACTTTTATTCTGCACGTTAGAAGCTGGCACATGCCAAAAAAGGGAGAATCTGGTTGTGGCCCCTTTGCGTCGACCTCAAAGAATTTTCCCCTCCTGCTCTACCAAGCTCATGAGAAGAAGATCAGACCAGCAACTACAAGACAGCCCTGGGATTTGCACCAATTCCCAGCAGAGGAAGAGCCCCCAAGGAGGGAAAGCGGCGCATCCGGAGCGCAGCTCCCGCCTGGCTCGTGTCCGACGCCGGCACAGGGCGGACCCCGCCGGGCGCCTCCCACGAGGGCCGCGGCGGCCCAGCAGCCGCGCGGGGCTGCGCGCGCCCCCGGCGGGGCTCACCTTGCCCGTGGACTCGGTGCCGCGCAGGATGCAGAGGTAGACGACGAGCCAGGCCAGCGTGAGGCACAGCGCCTGCTCCCACTGCAGCGCCCCGCTGGCCTCCAGCGACGGCGCGATGTTGAGCGTCCGCCGGTACCAGAAGTACTGCGTGGGCGACGTCCGCGCGCACTCCGCCTCGTAGTCTGTGCGGTTGCTGTTCAGCGGGCAGCTGGCCCAGGGCAGGGGGTCCTGCCGGGAGACGTGGGGTGCCCGGAGGAGACGGGGCTGGAGCCGCTGCCTTACCCACGCTGTGCCACCCTCTCCCGCACGCCCAACAGCCAGGGTCCACCCTCTGCCCCGAGCCTCTGCCCGGGGACGGCTGAGCCCTCTGCCCTGGCATGGGGCTTGGGGCTGCTCCCTCTTTCCCCCGGGACCAACCGTCTCCCTTGCACTGCCAACCCTCTCCTGCGCTGGAGCCTCTGCCCTGGCAAGGGCGCTCTGCCCCTTGGACAGCCAACCCTCTCCCTCTGGTCTGTCGACCCTCTCCTTCAAGGAGAGCCCTTCTCCCCTGGGATCCTCTCCCTCCGGGCTGACTGTCTTCCCCGGACTGCCAACCTCCTCCGCCAGGGCCGACCCCTCTCCCTCCCAGGCCAACCCCTCAGAACCGAGCCCTTCCTGCCAGGGTTGACCTTCTCTCCCAGGGTGGCCCATCTCCCTTGGATCGGCCAACCCCCTGTCCCGGGAGCCGCCCACCCACCCACCTGGAAGGAGTGGAAGAGGTACCAGAAGGCCCAGGCGTTTATGACGTTGTAGTACATGGAGAGGAAGAAGGACACCACGACACTGGCGACGCCTGCAGCGAGGAGAGAGGCGCTCGCCCAGCCACCCTCCGGCTCCCCGAACCCGGCCCCATACCATGAGCTTCCCCCTTGAATTCCCAAGGGATTTAAGCTCTGACAGCCCCAGATGGAGAGGGCCATGGCCAACTCTGGGGCACAGGGCACCTTCCCACTGCCAAAACACCTTCTTCCCTTGGGGCTACCCTGAATGGGTTGTTGTACATCGGCCCCTGACGGTTGAAATCCAGTTTGTTTAATTGTTTGTTTGTTTATTAATTCATTCATTGTGTAAGCAAACTGGAGAGGATCTGCGCCACGCAAGGACTCCCCGACGTAGCTCGGAGCAGGCACGGCCCGTCCGCTTCCTCCTGCGAGCTGCAGGCCGCCCCCCAGCCCGGCGCTCCCCGCGGCCGCGCACGTACCGACCCCGCAGAGGTAGGGACTGATCATGTTCCAGGCGCCGATGCTGCCGCGCCGCATGCGCTGCCCCACGGCCAGCTCCAGGTAGAGCAGCGGCATGCCCTCCACGACCAGCATGACGACGTAGGGGATCAGGAAGCCTCCTGCGAGCCGAAGCCGAGAGGCGCCGCTCAGCAAACCGGGCGCCGCGCTGCCCTCAGGGACCCCAGACCGCGTCCCCAAACCTGAGGGTCCCTGGGGCTTGGTGGCACCTTGTGTCATCCAGCACACGGCAAAACCCCGAGTGATGGCTCATGGGGTTTCCTTGTTTTTTTTTTTCCCCCCAGATTCCCGGTCCCGGTGCAAAGCAGAGCGGCTGTGCGGTGACCCCGGTCCCTGCGAGGCCCTTGGCAGCGGCAGGATTTGCCGTGTTAAACTGTGCCGCGGGGGGCGGCGCGCGCGGGGCCGCCGGGGGGCCGGCGCGAGCAATGTGCAGCGCCCGCGCCGTTAAAGGGTAACCAGCCGCTGGGCGCCGCCCGACACACACAGCGAGAGGAAGAGCCCGGGGGGAGATTCACTTGGTGGAGAGTTTTCCCCAGCGGGGCACAAGTGCGCGATGAAAAAGTAACAGCAGTGTCCGAATAGCAAGTGTGGAGGGATGTGCCGGTATCTGCCGTGGCTTTGGAAGAGACCCAGCTGGGCCACACGGGCCGAAGCGAGGGAAGGGATGCAGCCTGCTCCTCGGGTTGGGTTTTCCCCAACTTCGCTGGGTTTCTTCTGGGGGAAAGAAAAAATTTCCCTGTCCTTGACTGGGCGCTCGCTTCAGACAAGGCCAAAAGCTGGGGGTTTGCGGAGGCTTTCCCGCTTCCCTTCTTACAGTGCACCAAAAACATTTACGTAAGCACCTCTTCTTTAGGCCCTAATCGGTGGCATTAACATTCCTCGCAGCGGGAATGCGCCCCACGCTGGAGCCGAGGCCAAGGGCTGGAAGCGCACACGGGGAGTAAGCCGGTTTATTCTGGGAATTAATTTCCTCCCTGCCGCCTCGGCTTTGCTAACAGCCCCTTTGTTTGCCCGTTAGGTAACTTCCTACGCGGAGCGGGAGCAGCGGGAGCAGTGCTGCGTCCGTCCGGGCAGCCGGCCCTGGCGCCCCTCGAGGGCAGCTCTGCCCTGGGCGGCAAAAAAACCCTCGTTTTGCAAAGGGTTTTTGGTCTGCTTTGCAGTGCCCGGAGTTGTTGCAGGTGCAGCAACCACCTTGGAAAAGGCAGCTTCACCTGCGAGGATTTTGTGCCTCAGTAGCCCTGCTCTCCTTGCTCGGGCCCTCCTCCCCTGAGGAGCGCGAGGAGCAGGCGGCCCCACGGTGGTTTGGAGCCCTGCAGGGTTTGGCGCTCCATGGGGTTCGGAGCTCTGCAGGGTTCGGGGCTCTGTGGGGTTTGGGGCTCCCTGGCCGGGACGGCTGCTCCGCTCACGCTGGCTCCGGCTCCGGCTCCCCTGCGAGGAGGCGCCAGCGGCTGCTGGCGCCCTCCCCAGCCCTGCGCCTGTCACGCCGGCTTTTAAGCTCCCCAAAACAATGTTTTGTCAGTGCAGCTTTTGCAGACCCCTGGAAAGTCTCTAAGTACCTTTTTTTTTTTTTTTTCCTCCTGAGAGCTTTGCAAGATAACAGGAAAGCAAAGCCAACCCTTGGGTCCGGAATTCAGAAACTGCTCCTGTTCAACTACCTTTTAATTTAATCATTTTTGGTTGGCAATCATTGCAATCATTGCTGGCCGTATTCAGAGAGTTCACACCCTCTACTGTGCTAATAATGCCCCGTAAGGAGACTATGGTAGAAGATGCAATATAAAAAAAGCCAAGTGTTTGACTTTCTGGATGTCTGCCAAGACAAGACGCCTGATAGTGAACTCATGTCCTGCCGATGGCTGCGTGCAGGAACGCTGCATGTAGGCTTTGTGCTAGAGCTCCCACCAGCTGCGAAGTCTTTCCCCTCAGAAGAATCCGCATAGAGATATCCCTAGAAACACAGCACCCCTCACTAGCACTTCTGCCGCTCCCTGAAAGGCCTGAAAAGTTTCCAGCCGTGGTGGCATCTAGTTCCTACGGCAGTCGCACTCGTTGTTACGTTCTGTGGGTTCTTGGACCCGCTCCGACGCGGTCCCAGCTCCAAGCCGGCCCCTGGGCAGCCGGCACAGCACGTGCTGATCCCTACACGCGCGGGTTGAAAAGCAAACTACACGCCAATGTCCACCGCACGGAACGGGCGGAAAGCACTTAAACACCTCGGTGCGCGTTTGCTCCCGGAAAGAGAAGCAGGAGCAGGCAAGTAAATGAGGCAGAATCCAGCACTGAAGCCAGCAGCCCGGCCAGCCACGCAGCACGGAAAGCAGAATAAAACCGAGCGGATTTGGAGGAGCTCTTTCTAAGCATTCTTTAAGATGGCCAATGATAGCTGTGTACTAGAAGATATATATGTATATTTAATTAAGCTAATTAGCTGATGCCTACTTAACTGATTTGATTTCTAAGAAAGAACATCTGTGGCCGGCGTTCAGTATGGGTATCTCCTTTCTCCAGTTTGGACGGGAGCGAGAGGGAGACTTTCCAAGAGCGCTCTGGAGCCCAAACCCATCTGACCGCCGTGTGCGGAACTCCCTGGGAGGCTTGTGCTGCGCAGCTCCTGCTGACTGAGGAGTTGCAGCCAAGTTATCACCTCCTAAAAGGAGGTTTTGTATACAAGAGGTATATTCAGGACAGCAGCTTGAATGGCTGTGACTAATCTTTTGATTAAATCAGTGAAAACATCTCCCCTTCTCCTTAATATATATTCAAGTCACCGTATGTGCGCCTACACATGAACTGAGGCAGTTTCTGATGGCTCCCGCGTGTTCCAAGAGGAGGAAGAACACAACAAACCGACACCATGCGGACCTGCACCCTCTCTCTCCCTCCAGCCCTTTGGCAAGTGGGTCCTCCCGCTGCCTCATGGCACTTGGAGGAAACGAGCGCCGCTGTGTTGGGGCAGCTGGCACGTATGCACCTTTTGCTAAGCAATACATGAAACACAACAGTGCCGTAAGAGAAGAGCCGTTCATGGCTAGCGCTGGGTGTACCTCATGCCTCTTGCCAGCACTGTGTACCGAAATCGCCACGTAGAGCCACGGATCGGACCCCCCGCTCTGCCCTCGTGGGTGCCCGGGGTGTTGCCACCGCGCACAACGCGCCGCGGGCTTAAAGCTCGCGACACCCCTCCCTCGAGGGAAGCAAGAAAACAGAAGCCTCGCTTACCTCCTCCATACATCTGACATAAATACGGGAACCGCCACACGTTTCCCAGCCCCACGGCGTAAGAAATGCAAGCGAAAACGAACTGCAGGGGGTTGCCCCACATGGGCCGGGGTTGGTCCATGGCGGTGCTGCTGCGGGCCGCGGGTGCTCTGCGCGCCCGGCCCGGCGCCCGGCAGCCCCGCGCCGGGGGAGGAGAGCAGCCCAGAGGAGGAGGGACGCTCGCCAATTCCTATCAAGGCTTTTAATTACTAATCTTATTAACAGGCACATACTGAAGTAGGAATGCTGGTAAATAGGTTACAGAGGCGCGCACACAGAACTGGAAAGTTGGTGCTTTGGTGAGCAGCTGCTGGGGTTTTCACGGGCGTTTCTGGGAAGGATGTGAGCCGAGGGAGGTTTCTCTGCCCACATGCTCGCTTGAGGCTGGAGGGAGACAGCCCTGGGGAGACAGCGGGGTTTTGGAAACTAGAAAATCCTTCTGCACGGAGCACACTCTTCTCCAGGAGCCGCCTTTCTGTGAACGAGGCATCGGCTTGGGCTTGGTGACAGAAAGAAGAGGTTTCTACACCATTAGGACTGGGTTTAGTGGTTGTCAGAGCTGACTTGTAGTTTGAACATCCCTCGTCCTAACCTGATCCTCAGGCTTCCCAACACAGCCCTTTCTGGTGTGGCAACCTGCAGCCACGCTCAGCCCAACTGCCCACCGCCTTCCCCAAAAGAGCCCTGTAACAGCCCCCGTCACCCATCCACGTCCCCAGCCTGCTTCGGCCTCGAGCCCAACCACTGAGCCCGAGCCTCCAGGAGTACCAGGTACGCAGTCGAGACCAAAGTCTCAGCCCTCCAGGCAGTGGGCCTGTGCGTGAGATACACGCAGAGCTCGGGGAGGGCTGCAAATAACCCTGCCCCGCTCCACACTCGGCCCCAGGGCTGCAGATGCACTTTCTGAGGGGTGGCTCTTTTAAAATACGTTAAGTTTCAGGGACGGACTATGCACAAAGGCCACCAGGAAGCTGTGGCTGCAGCCTGGTGTGGAGGCAGAAGGACCTAGAAGGCCTTTGGGCTGTGTGAATGTGCACTGAGATGTCAAATCTGGATGCCAACCTGGCGTGCTTGGACCCCTGCCAAGGTACATTTTGACACCAACCACTTCAGATGGGTCTCCCAGGAAAGGAGCTGACAAAAGGGGCTTAATGAGTCCTAGGACTCAGCTTTCTTCCTGAGTCTAACTAACTATGGCCCCTTTCAGGACAGGACTAGGCACCTTTCAGGTCCTTTTTGTGAAAGAGACACACTCAGCTCAGGTACCATCAGAGGGCAGCCAGACCTACACACTGAGAAGCTACAGCTAACTGTCTCACATCATGAAAGCTTTTGCAAAGTTTTATTATTAAGTTAAATATACATTACTGCCTGTGGAATTCGTTAAAAAATGTTACTTAAAACGGCTTACAGCATTTAATGTCATGGACAGGAGAGCTTTAAAAATACATAGCCCATAGCTAGCCCTTGGGATGATGGTCATGCTTCTGTGTGAATAGATTACTACTACTGATGAGCATAATCAAGTTAAACATTGCCCTGGCTCTATACCGCCTTCCCATTACATTTCAAACTAGTTTACTAATGGACTGGGGAGGCTGCAGGCAGGGGGGAGTGGTGAGCTCGGAGCAGGTCAGGTCGCATCAGGAAGTTCAGGTGCAGTGGAGGGAATCACTATCATCACCCTCATAAATGGCAGCCTTATCAACAGCCTGGATCATAAACTGCTGTCACTTTCTTAAAGGCCGTCATGCAGGCAGGCACCTAGCCCTGTGCCTGTCAGCCGGCGCCACCCGCCTTAAGAGAGGGGCTCTAAAACGCGCCTGGCGGTATTTAAACATCAAACACGCAGTGATCCCTGCTATAAGACTTTCCACACACCCCCTCAGATAGGCTGTTCCGGGTACAACTGAGGCTCTATATCTATCTATCTCCTTTAAGATCTTCACCTCCTCTGGACTGGGTGAAGAACTGGGCTTCATGTGAAGGGACCAAGATAAACCGTAAAGGGAGGGAGGGAAATGAACATGGGAAATGTCCAAATTCCAGCTGTCTTTACATAGGTCTAGCAAATGACAGAAGATCATAGGCACAAGGGCTCTTAATCATTACACTGGTCATTTTAAATGGGGATTAAGAATAAATGTTCTCTCTCTCTACCTACCAAATTCTAGAGCATGGGGCTGGGAGAGCATGGGGAAAGACTGGGGATTCATCTCTTCCACAGCAGGCCAGGACAGAACAAGAGCTGCTCTGTGTAAACCTAACCAGAAGTAGGTATCCAAAGCAGGGAACCCCATTTCTCGATGAGGCAGGACTGGAAGCGCTTGGGTGAAAGTACCCACTGAAAATCCTGAGCTTGTCACGACACCTGCACATCTCCCAGCTACTGCTTTAAGCGCCGTACTTCAGGAGACAGAGAGAACCAGATGCGTTTCCAGACCTTAAACAACCCTTGGCCATGACCCCAGTAGGGTGACTGCTCCAACCCGTGGCTGGAGGTTGCGGTTTCTCCTTTGAGCGGTTATCGGCAGTTATTACAGCACCGCTGTTATTCCGTCTGGCTCATTGCTGCCGCTTGCTGCTTGGTTCCAGACTGCAGATGATGCCCTTGAGGTCTGGACTCTGAACTCTCATATTCAGCCCCTTAGCAACCCTAAAACTGTTCTGCACTACCACTGTCTCCAGTGACCAACTAGTAATGTAAGGCATCGTTATGGAGGCCTTATCCCTAAGAAAATACGCCAGGAAAAAAAACCTCTTTTTCACTCTCCTTGACTTTCTTAAGTACCAGTGTTCCAGGCATTTTGAGGTTGAGGTCCTTTTTAGGACACTCCTTCCATAGAGGTACACCCAATAGGTCTCGGAGAATCCCCTCTAATTCATCCCGACGCAGAACTGGATGCCAGGAGTTGGGGGAGCTTTCGGGCTGCTCTGCTGCTCACCACAGCCCTCTCAGAGCCCTGGCTAGCGGTGGGTTGGAATGGGCTGAACAGAGAACTGAGGCCTTGCCAGGGCCGCCTGCCACTGCACGGGCTCCTGGTGAAGCAGCAGCCTCGAGGCTCCGCTACCTCTTTTCCCCTCTACTTCACAGGGGTATCCAGCTGGTTAAAGACTGCACCAACCTACTTAACACCAACCACCGTCTACTCATAATGTTGAGATACTATTAAGTGGTTCCTACCCCCCAAAACAAAACAAAACAAAACAATATTAAGATACTAATGGAGCTTTATCTATTAAGATGCCAAGACACACTGACATATATCTACTCACCTTTAATTTGCGGGACTGTGGGTCCCAAATACTACCCTAAATGCTGCCTAATGTTTCAGGATACACCTGGGGGATACAATAAGACTTGAAAGCAGATTTTTTTTTTCCTGGAGTATTTGAGGAGGAGACCAGATCAGGAAGAATTTTGTAGGTGGTCAGCGCCAGAATTACAGGCTAGCGCTTTCACTGTGCCATGACCAAGAATTAACAGTTATAGGTTGAGCCCTGTGGGCATATTCTCTACTCAAAGCCAGTTAAAAGAATTTATTGCAGTAACGCTCACCTACCCACATGCAAACTTACTTTCAAATGATATTAAATTTGTTCTTAATATGTTTTAAAAGGCCTGTCTTCCTAGGGCAGCGTGAACTTTGAGCTTGATCTGTTCAGCTGCCTGGAATCAGATAATTCATGTCACTTCCCAGGGCAGACAGAATCATTTGTCCATGTCTTTGACAAGGTTTGGTGTCGCATGAAAACCAACAGTTGTCCTTGATGAGGCCGTAACTGAGGGAAACGTGCATGGGAAACGTCCAAATTCCATCTGACTTTATACAGGTCTGTCAAATGAAAGAGGAGCACCTGCGGTTTATCATGGTAATGGATTGGGTGGCTATTATTCATAAGAGAAAAATGGACTGAATAGTTAAAGAGCATTAGGGAATGTATTCTGTCATTGAGAAGGTAGTAGCACCTATCTATCAATGACCAACTGCTGAATTCCTATAGTTCCTGAGTTCCTATAGTGAGGGGTGTTTTTTGGCTGTCGCTGTCGATACTGGTGAAGCTGAGCTGCCTCAAGTCAGTCCTGCAGGAAAATATGCTTCACTTTGCAAGCAAAAACAGAGCTTGAAAGGGATTTGATCCCTGCAGATCAGCCGGTTATAGAGAAATGTTCCCTCCAGACATAACTAGGGAACTAGCAGCTCAAGTGGAAGAAACGGATGGTGCTCATTCGAGCAGTGCAACTGAGCTTCCAGTGACGACCAAAGGCACTCTGCTAGTCTTCACACCTCAGAGACAGAAGTGCAGTTTTAAGAACATCACACGTGATTGGGAGACCCAAACGTCATCTCTACTTCCAAAACACAGCACCTATCTCAACAAAAGGAGAGCTGCTACCGTGCAATGCCACAGGTCTTTTCCAAGAGGTGAAGAGATGACACGTTTCTATCACAAGCTCCATCAAAACACATTCACCATAACCAGGCAGCAGTGCAAACCAGGGAAAGCACCACACTCACCTCACGTTCTCTGCACGAGGAGCCTGCAAAACAGGCACGTCAGGGATCCGGGTCTGCACATCAGAGCTCATTATAGGACTCACACATGTGATAACAGGGGCTGTAATTGCACTGTCTACGACCAGTTCACTTGGCTGAGCGGGTACTGCCTTGCTGAAACGCTGCCTTAGCAGCGTTTCAGAAAACAGCAGAAATCATGAGGTTTGTTGTCTCTCTTAAGCTGTTTGCCTGACATTTAACGACAGCAACTCATCTTCTTAAAGGAGATTCATTACAAAGAAAAACATTTAACATGCAAGGAGTCCTGTTTACGCCAACATAGTGGCTCTGAGGAAATGCAGGCCAGAAAGCTCTTTGGTGCCTGCCTGTTCAGAACTTGGTATTTACGTGACTGTACAAGAGACCAAACAAAACCACTTTTCCTGAACGCAACCGACTGCTGCACAGGGAGTGTGTAATCCTACAGAGCTCTGCTCTTGTGCTGCCGCAATAAGAAGTTGCTACAGCCACAGGGCTTTATCCAACTCAATCTTGTTTAATCAGTGAGCGAAAAAAAACACACCAAAGACTGCAGAAAACATGACAATTTTGAGGGCTCTGCCCTTTTGAGAGGGGGAGTGAGCAAAAACGGTGCCAGGCAGCTCCAGAGACAGATTTGAGGGTAGATGCCCCTGCATCACACACAAGCCTCTCCCCAGCCCACTGCCGGGATTGCTTGTTCACAGCTGGGCATGAGTTTGTAGCCTTCATGTTTGTATTTCTAACAATATCCTTTACTGATCTGTCTCTTATTTCCTACACACGTAAGAAAACAGCTATATAAAGCGTTCCTATAAAGAAACAGCTCTGAAGATTTTTTTTGAAAACATAATGGTTTTATTTTGAGTAATATACAACATATATATCTCAACAGGGAAAGATGAACAAGTAAAAAGCACTATAAATAGGCTGCCAGACAAATCCAGGGCAGAGGATTTCAAGTGAGACGTGAGAAGGAAAAAAAAACAAAAACAAACAAAAAAAAACCGACAAAAAACCCACCCTCTTTTCAGTGAGGCTGCAATAAGAAAGGAGGTGAAAACAGCTAAAATAAGTCACCTCCTGAGAAAGTTGCTTCATTAGTGACTTAGGCGTTTTCAGTTTGCCTGCTTAAATTAAGGATATTGCAAAGGATCAGCATTACAATGTTCATATTTGTTTCAAATAAATTCAAGGGTAATAATGCAAGTAACGTCTTATTTAAGAGAGCCAGACACACACCAATTCTGTAGCATTACTATTCACTCCGGATGGCCGATTCCTCAGCAAGAGTTGATCAGTTACTGAGGTAAATGTATACTGTATATACTGATGTAATTTTGCTGAGGGATCGGCCATCCAGAGTGAACATTACAGAATTAGCTTTTTTTTTTTTTTTTTCCCCCTCCCCTCCCCTCCCAGTCTGGTCTTCCACTGATGTAATTTTCACAGATAATATCACATCGGAAAGGAAAGTAGTAACTGCTCTTTTCACCACAGAGACACCTAAGGAGGAAAAAAAAAAAAAAAAAAAAAAAAAAAAAGGTTTGGTTTTCATATACTTTCATATACATATTTTTTAAATTTTCTTAATAAACATTCTTTGTAAAGAATTGTCTCAGTTCTTCAGTAAACTGCTGTTTGCTATTTCTCAGGCAGTGTGTGAAGTTCACAATTTAAACACATAACTACATAAATGATATCCATTACGTGTTTAGAAAGAAGGCAGATGTTTCAGCATCTTGTCAGTATTAATAGAAAGGGATTCTAAGCACTAGAAGCAGAAAGTGAACCAATCAAAACTAAAACACCCACAAAGTCTACATTTTCTTTCTACTGCAGCTTCTGATAGATCAGATGTTCTTTGTATTTCAGTCCTCTGGCTCATATCTGAGGATAAAGAAAGAAAATAAAAACTAGAGCAATAGAAAAACTAAGATAGTTTGTTTCCAAATTAAAAATTAACCCAAGTAAGGAATGTTTGTGGTGTGTTCATGTCAACATTTACTATGTGACTCAGGGTAAAGACATATATATAGAGAGAGATAGTCTAATATATATAGACTATATATTAGTCTAATATATATAGTCTAATATCTAAAATATATAGTCTAAACTATATACACACACACATCTATAGTCTAGACTATATATACA
>VZSV01000038.1:4121734-4194236 GCA_013398735.1 Nothocercus julius | reverse complement strand
AAAAAAAAAAAAAAAGAAAAAATACTTAACTCAATGAAGACAAAAAATGTACACAGTTCAAAATATATACAAAGTTCTGAAATACTATCTGTATTAATTAAATATACAATAATGTTACAAAACAAATAAGGTTCAATATTAACCATATAGGATAAGCTAGAGCTATATCTATACTGGAGGGGATCCTCTCAGCTTCATGTTGCCACAAAGCTGGGCCATACATGTGCCTGTGCCCATTTCACCACTGGTCCCAGAGGAAAGAAACCCAGGAGCAGATGCTCCAACACATGCCTGCCCTGGCTGACTTTAGGATCAGGCCTAGGGAGCATGTTCAGAGTGTGGAGAATCCCCAGTCTAGAAATAGCCACGGCAAGTCTTAGTGACAAATTTTAAACTGCTGTTTTTGGAAGACTTTTAAAGATTATACTGAATACATTCCCCTCCACCCTTAAAACACACAAAGACAATACTAAGTAATTATTTTAAAAGTCACTCCTGAAACCACAAGGCATTTCATTATGATATTTTAAAATAAAACTCTACCTTCTTGCTTGAAGATGTAAATTCTGACTTTTCAAACTCAGCAACCTGTTCCAATAATTCTCTTGGAGAGAAAAACAAAGGGAGGCATTGATTTACTAAGTGAGCTATGTGGAGAAACACATTCTACTTAGGCTCATGCTATATTCCTTATTGCATATAAGATTCTTGTTAGAGTACAGATGAAACTTCATGCAAATACATTAAGCACTATGGACAGTGTCATGCATAAATATGGTATATGTAGAAATTGTAAGATGTAGAGTCTTTAAATATAAGCTACTTGTATAATAAAAGGTTGTTAATCAAATCCTACCACCTGCTCTTAAATAAGGAAATAAGGAAATAAGGAAAAGAGTAACTTTTTAAGGTTAGGAAAAGAATAGAAGTAATCAACACTTTGAAGTTCTCTTATTATTCAAAGAGGTTCTCTATATTTCAATATATGTTACCGATTCTCCAACTCAGAGATGTCTGTCTGTAACTTAAGGTACCATTTTTCAGCTTGTGAAAAGAGCTGACGCAGAAGCAACACATTGGTGTAAGCTGTATTTATGAGTTCTGACTCCACTTCACTGTGTACAACAGTCTGCAATCCATCCAGCATGTCTGTCACCTCATCAACTGTGAAGGTCTCCTCCACAAGCCTAAACAGAGAAGTTAACATGGGTCACATGCATTAAAGAATTCTGCATTGTTGTAAGGGATGTCACTACAACAAGTATAACTTATAAATAACAAAATTTCCTTCTAAAATGACCTGCTGTCAGTAGTTATTAGATGAAAATGCCACAAGTAATTTTGTTAATCCATTTACGTTTCATCTTGGAAACATTTCAAACAAATATAACTTCTGTTTAGAAGTTATACTGAAAGTCAAACATAGACATAAAAAGTAGAGCGTAAATCAGTGCCACGGGTCTATCTCTGCACCAATTCCTACAGATTTAAACAACTTAGGTTTAAAAGGGCTTGACTTGTAACACTCAGAAAAATTATTGGGTCTTTCTTCCTTATTAAGAATATAGAAGTGTAAACTGTCTAAAAAGCACATTCCCCATCAAACACTAAACCTACAACTGTCACTAACATATTTTGCTCTGTTTTTGCTCCCTGCAACTTTTAGCTTAATACTGCACCCTCCTCATGATACCTGCTGTCCTTAAGGTCCTGAAAGCAAGAATCCACTGTTTTTAGACGCAGACCACGCTTGGAACGTGCAAAACGCATGTAGTTGATCACTTCATTCTGATGGTGCTCATTAAGGCCTAGCTCTGCCTGTGGACAAGGAAAGAAGCACACATTGAAATAAGTGAAAAGGAACATTAGTATTGTGAAGACTTGCCCTCCGACTAGTTTCCATGCTTACTTTTCTAAAGAGTTATCATGTTTACTAACATGTTAGAAAACAACCACATTTTCACTTGTATAACCCCTATATATCTCACATAAGTGTGAACCCTTTAAAAAGTGCCAGCACTTTGAAGTAAAGCCTCAGATAACCAATACTCTCAGGAAAGTCGTACAAATTTCAGGAGCAGGGACAATAAGGGAAGGGACAAAAGCTATAAAGAATCAGAAGAACCACAGAAACGAGGAAGCTTTTGGAAAACATCTTCTTTGTATTATAAGTACGTGCATAACCCAGTTGAACTACACATTTATCTTTTAAAGATACACTGGAAGAATTACATAGGAAAGTAAATTACATTTCTCTGTTAGCTTGTATGTCAAGTTAGCTTGAGACTTCCCATGTAATCGTGATAGCCCAGAATTGTTTCTCATCAGCCCCGAAACAAAGATTTTTTGGGGAAAAAAAAAAAAGTTTTTAGACCTACCTAATTAGCACTTCCATATATGTCTGCATTTCAAAAGCAGTATTTGCACAGCAAATTATGTTAGCCTAAAAGTTGCTAGTGAAGGTAGCACCATCACAGACAGGCAAGACCTTCACAAGGCACGAATGGCAGTTTATAATCACGGACCCTGGCAAGCCGGGGCAACCAAAAGCAAAGACTGTTTCACTGACTCCAGCATACTGAGCTAGAACAGCTGATGTGCACACAGCCAGGACAAGTAATCTCATCACTTAATCCTTATTAATACAACTGCTCACTGTAGCCCAAGTATAAATGCAATACCTGAATGAATAATACTGAGAACGTGAACACAAATCCAGGGCACGTGGAAATTAAATACAGTGTAGGAAAGAGCAATAGCTGTTAATAAAACAAACTCTCGTGATGTGGTTGCTAATCTGGCATCTCTCACAAAGTCCCAAGTCACAAAAGAGATCACCTGAGAGGCCCAATTTCTGTTTTCTTTGTCATTGCTTGGTTTTGTTTAGACAAAAATTTTCTATTAGTTGCAGTTGGGAAGGAAGGAAAAGGCGGGAAGGAGGGAAGGAGGGAAGGAGGGAAGGAGGGAAGATGCTAATGCTAGTGCTGAAACTTCACTATGCAGGAACCAGCTACAAAAGCAAATTAAACCAATAAATAAGTAAGGTCACACCAAAGCCATTCACAATCTCAGGTCTGTTACATCGGTCTCCAGCTAAACAGCTGCAGCATCGGATCCTACAAGAACGGCAATCGGTCTCCGCAAGGACGGCTGCCCAGAACTGCGAGCAACCCCGCCACAGCAAAGGGCCGCACCTGCCTTGCAGGGCTCAGCCAGGCTGCCCCAGCCGCAGAGGCGACGGGCGGGGAGGCCCCGTCGGTGCGAGGAGCCCATTTGCCCCGCTGTCCACTGTCCCTAGCCGAAGCGGCACGGCCAGCGCAGAGAGAGCTGCCCCAAGGGGCGGCCGCCGCAGAGCAGCCCCGTCACTCACCATGGCGACGCCACGCCGGCGTTGAGGCGACGGTTGAGACGACTGAGGCTAACGGCCGCTTAATGGCGCGACGGTTGCCATGGAGAACGAAGCCTCGCGAGCATCCTAGCCACGCTCCTATTGGCCAGAGTGTGATCACGTGACTCTGGATGAACCCCGCCCCCCGGAGTTGCGCAGGCGCGTCCCCGGGCCGGCCGTTTCCGCGGCAACTGCCTCCCGCGCGCTCTGTGTAGCGCCCTCCAACGGCTCCCGTGGCTGCGCAGGCGCACTTGGCTGTCCCGCCGCCCGGCTCGGCGCCTCTTGGGGTGTTTCCTTGGGGGATCGAACGCGGGGAGATGCTAACGGCTCCCCACGCGGTGTGGGCGCGCGGCTGCCGGGGCCCGGGTCTGCAGCCACGGCGGCCGGGCGGGTTTCGCCCCGCGCTTGGTGCACCTCGTTGGAAACGGGGGCAGGCAGAGGCTGGAGCAAACGGGTGGGAGGCTGTGCTAGTGGCTTTTGTTATATTTTTTTTATTTCAACGTCTTTTTTTTTTTTTTTTTTCCTTTTTTCTTTTTTTTTCCTTTTTTCCCTTTTTTCATTTTTTTTCCTTTTTTCCTTTTTTCCTTTTTTCCTTTTTTCCTTTTTTCCTTTTTTCCTTTTTTTCCTTTTTTCCTTTTTTTCCTTTTTTTCCTTTTTTTCCTTTTTTTCCTTTTTTTTCCTTTTTTTTCCTTTTTTTCCTTTTTTTCCTTTTTTTCCTTTTTTCCCTTTTTTCATTTTTTTCCCTTTTTTCCTTTTTTTCCTTTTTTCCTTTTTTCCTTTTTTCCTTTTTTCCTTTTTTCCCTTTTTTTCCTTTTTTCCCTTTTTTCCCTTTTTTCCCTTTTTTCCCTTTTTTCCCTTTTTTTCCTTTTTTCCTTTTTTCCATTTTTTCCTTTTTTCCCTTTTTACTTTTTTCCCTTTTTTCCCTTTTTTCCTTTTTTCTGTTTTTCCCTTTTTTTTCCTTTTTTCCTTTTTTTTCCTTTTTTCCTTTTTTTTCCTTTTTTCTTTTTCCTTTTTCCCTTTTTTTTTCTTTTTTTTCCCCTTTTTTTCCTTCTTTTTCCTCTTTTTTCCCTTTTTTTTCCTTTTTTTTTTTCCAGGATGTTAGTCGCCTCATGGTTCTCCTGACTTGGAGAGCAGTAAATAAAGATTACTCCATTTACCACACGTGGTCAGGGGGTGACTTGAGATCACTTCCCCCTAGGGGTGCAGCAGAAAGATGTCCCGGACCCCAAGCGCCCTGGGGGCTCTGCCAGCAGAGCAGTGTCCAAGGAGCTCGATGGCCAGTGCTCTAGGGTGTCCCTGCCTCAGTATCTTGCCCAGTAAGCACAACCAGCGATGAGGTTTTGTGAAGACAGTCCTCACTCTTCCTGCAGCAGTATTTTAATCCCAGTTTTGAGCATTAAGAAGGGCAGAGCGCTCATAGGCTTTGGGGAATGGCCACAGGAGGCTGTTTGTAGCAGCAGGTTGACCTGTCACCGTTTTCTCTCCTGCCTGTAGCTGGTCTGTTCAGCCGTGTACCGTGCTGCCACTTACCTGTCCCCCATGCTCTCTCCTTCATCTCTAACTGGTATCACTAACATCCCGTGTGACCTTGATAACTCGTAAGCTGTTTTCGTCCAAGAGCCCTGTTGCGCACTGAGATTACTGCGGTCAGTGTTATTGTGCAGCAGGTTGCAAACGCTCAATCTGATGTGGTTCGCATGGCTAAAGTAGCCCCGCTGAAGCCTCCCATTCCCTCGCATAACGTCCCAGTTTCACTCTGATGTAACAGTGAAGAATCCAGATGGAGCATCTTCTTTTGGAGGACCCCATGAATTTTTGTCTCAGACAGCCGTGAGTTAATAGCACGTATTTGAAAGAACCTGAAACTGCTAAGGGTCTTTGTGCCTTATGCTACTGGAGTGTTTGTAGTGCTCTAGGGTTGGACAGATACATGCATTTTGGTTAGTGCTTAATAAAACTGAAACCTGGACACTCCTAAGGTTAGTTTACGTTGTGCTCCGTAAAGCAAGCATGCAAAACCAAAGCACCAAAGAGAAATCATAGTGATATTTATCTTTAAAATCAGATGTAAAACACAATGAAGCAAATACCATGTTTTCCCTGCAACAACACTGGTATATGAACTGATGTGAAGTGTTAATAGTTTGAAAGATTAAAAAAAAAAGAAAAAAGAAAAAAGAAAACAAGTAGGATGAGATACCTATTAGGGCTTTAAAATCACCTTTAATGGGCTTTATTCACAGGTTATTTACATAATCCATTAGACCTTACCTTTTTCTGTGCCTTTTCACAGTAAAGCAGAAAAAAATACATTTTTGGTAAATATGATAAAAATTAAATGATACAATCTAGCCTATTTATTATATGCTTATTGTCAGTGCTTGCTCATTGTGTGTCAAATTTGCTAAATTCACCTGAGTGACGTTTGCAATTATTGCAATTATATATTGCAATTACTGCAGTTATAGTTTTAGCTTCAAAATATATTATAATGATGAACTCACTGGTCCGCTGATGTGCTTGTGTTTTAAACTATTTTATTTTATGATCAAGCAACTCAGATGAATAAATTATTAGGAGTGCAGCAAAAGCAAAAGCAGCTGCCCAAGCCCAGTGTCACAGAAAGTCAGGAGTAGGTGTGCTGATAAAAGAAGCTCATGTGCTGGGGGCCTCTTACATAAACACATTTTAAAACACCCTTTCTCAGCTTCTATACATTTTCTTCCTTTTCATTTGCCCCCCAAAACTTTTAAATTGGCTTGCAGCTGGCTAATGAAAATCCACATCACAGTTAAATTGATGGCTTATTCTTGTGATGCATTTCTCTGTTCTGCACCAAGCCTGCAGGCTCTGTCTGGGACGATGTGTCCAGGCTCTTGCTCGGACTTTGCAGCGTTTGGGATGTGTGGATAGATGTGGTGCCAACGGGCAAACTGTGTTGCATATATTGAGGATATGGGTAGTTTACACTAGGCTACATGCATCTTCACGTGTGCTGTTCCTGGGAGTGGACAAAGCCTGACTGTATAACCAGTAATACGTTTATATGATACCAGTGCATTTCTGTAAATCTGCTCCTCACTTAGGTGCCCAAGGTGTTTTGTTTGCTTTTAGGATAAATCTTCTAATATTAGCCTTGCACTATTTGTATATAAGTTTCAAGGTCTCAAATGCAATATAGAAGATTGTGAGGATTTCTGATGCATCAATACTTTCACTAGTGCCCAGGAAGAATGACTGAAAAATAAAGGGGTAAGCTTTCTATATAACGTGAAATCACTTTGTTACTCAGTGCTATAAAAGAATATGAGTAATTTTAGGGAAAAAACCAACAACAATAAAAAACAAGCAAACAAGAAAAACAAGCAAAACTTGGTGTCTGGGCACTGTGAGATAGAATTCAGAGAGGATTGCTGGAGAACCAGGAGCAGAAGAAAAAAGGTAAAATACGTAATTCTATAGTGGCTTTAATTATTACAGGAAAATGCTGTAAACCTTATGAATTCATTTGAAACACCTTCTCAGAGAAGAGCAGTTGCTAAGAAATGTCATATATACTATGTAATCCAGTCTGTCTAACCGAGATAACTTACATCAGAAATCCAGACAGGGGCAATAAAAGTGATTGTAACTGTGGTACTGCTTCTATGTGAAGAAAGATTTTAAAAGAGCACTGAGTGAAGAAATAAGTGAATAGTAAAGGAAACCACAGTATGTTCTTTCAGGGATGTTTGTCTTCATATTTGATTCAGCTACAAGCACAGCCAATGCAAATGATGGAAGACTACCAGGAGATAAGATAGATCTCTGTGAACGAAGCAGAGGCAAGCTGATGAGCTTTTCCCAGCCTTAATCGTTTTGAATTTAGCCCAACACCGCCGCATGTCATGTTCAGATTAAGCCTTTCTGTATAGTTCTTTTGTCACATAATTCCTCATGAAGGAGAAAAACAAGCAGCCTGGCTGAGGAGCAGCAGGTTTTCTTTGGTAGAGTCTCCTTTTTGTTTCAGAGCTTTGCCTGAAATACAAGTATTTTTCAAAGTAGATTCGCCGTTGTGTAAATGTTGTTTGCTAAAAGGTTGACGTCAAAACATTATGACTTATTTCTAATGCTGTGAAAATGTTGCTCATTTTCTCCCTAGCTTTCCTCTGGAAACTTCTTCACAGCCATCCGTGGCGGACAGGGCCAGAGAGCTCCCATGGCACTACAGTGAGTTTGGCGGGATGACACAGGATGCCAAATTTGACCCTATTCCTAAAGGGAGGCAATCCTACTGTACTGGTTTAGCCTGACTTAAATATGTTTAAAAAAGAATGGCAACAAGCCTACACAAACAGCCTAAGGAGAGCTCGCTTCTCAGTCCAGTCTCCCCTGGCTTTTCGGTTGGCCTCCACAATTGGCAAGCTAATTTTTGCACACCAAAGAAGGTTTATGGGCACAAGTAGATACACATGCAGATGTATCTGGGAATCCATCCTGAAAACTCTTGGGCCCCCTAAGAAGCAAAGCCTGTTTCCTTGGACCATAATTGCACCTTTCAAGGTGCTGCTGGGAGAGCAGCTTTTGGGAAAATGTCCACGTTGTGAAGCAAAATGTCACTTTTATACCCCAGCATTCTGTGGGATGGTGTGAGCAGAGCAAGCAGCACTTTGTGTGTAAATGGGGCTCTTCCTCCCGCGTCCCTCCTCTTCCTCCTGTAACACGGGGAGTTTCACAAGCTTTGTATCTCGTAACCACAATGCGGCTTCTTGCAGTGGGCGGAAGATACAAAAGAGCCTGTGATGAATTGCAAAATGAGCTGGCCCTGACAGCCATTTGCAGCCATGGATGAAACTTTGCTCTCGATACTGCTCAGTCCTTTTATCTGGGGGTTCCCAGGCGCTTCAATTACTTCTTTCTGTGGGTAGAAGAGAAGGTGACGACCTCTCATAAGGGTAACATTACAAAAAGAAAAATAATGGGTTATTTTGGTGATCTGGGTTCTAGTGTCAGCTTCTCTGAAAGGGAAACAAGGGGGTGCCTGTGGCATGGAAGCGGCAGCAAGCAGCCAAGGTGGGAGGCATGGGCTCTCCCGAGCAGGCAGCTACACCCTGGCTTGCAGCCTGCTGAAGCAAACATGCTGTTCTTTGCGTTCATAATGCTAGCTACTTTAATAACATTTTCTGGTGATTGCTCTAAGTTATTGCTCTAAGGAATGGGTCATAACAAAAAAATTAAGTTTTGATGTCCCGCTTCCCGATGTTAGTTCTTAAATGGCTGCGAGCATGAACAAGAGACCTGATGATCCTGGTTATCCATGCTCCTGATGGCAGGAAGGCACAGACACGCCGGGACCCACAGCACCCTACGGAGCGGTGTACTGGTGCCTGCAGTGCCTGCTCTGCTTCTAGATGCTGTCTCTTAACAGGACGAGTCTTTCTCTCCCGGACACAGCTTAAATGTGTGGGGCTTTCTCCGTCTGCCTCAGTATTGTAGTAATTGAAAGATGCTTCATAAAACTGCTGTGAGATGCAGATCAGTGACATAGGGCTGCGTCTTTCCTTGGGGATCTTACCACAAGTCTCCAGTTGAACTATTTTGTTGCCACCACATCTTCCTTGAGGTTTGCCAGGGGTCCCCCTGAGAGGAATGGTTTTGTGATGCTTCATAACTCCTAAAAAGAGCTGCACCTACCTCCTCACTACCTCTGCACAACAAGCACTGTGGTGGAGTAATCATTTTGCTAAAAAAGAGGTTTCTTCTAGGTCTTTCCCAGCATGACAAGCTCCTCATGCTGATGGAAACATACCAGAGTCAGGGTGATAGAGGGACAAGGTCTCCCCTGCTTTAACCCTGGACCCTTTTTTAAGGACCTCACACAAAGAAATGATTTTGTTTCCCTCAAAATAGAGTCCTACCAACTTTCTGACACACCAGTTCGGATTCCAGTGTGGCATACATTACAGGTAGCCTTTACTACAATGTTAGATCACCAAGGTTTCACCCATATCTAACTCTCTTGCTACTCCTTCTTTAGCACCTCCAAGGCTGTCTCTGACTATGTGTGCTCTTCTGTGTCTCTGTACATCGGGCTTCTCCAAGATCTGACATTTTTTCACAGTTGTTCTAGTTATTTGTTGACATAATAGTGGTCTGAACTCCTAAGAAACTCTTCTTCAGGGGTCAAAAGTACAGGCAGAAGCAGAGGAATACAGCTCTGACTAAGCGCTAGGAAAAGTGGTAACAACTGAAGTGAGTCATCAAGTGACTTCTTGAACTTAGTTCTCAGACAAGGAGTCCCACATTTTTTATGTTAAAAAGTAAAAATTAAGAAGGTAGGGACTTTAAAGTCCTTGGATAATAACTTTTAACTCATAGGCAAATATTGTTTCCTGGTGACAGCTTTGAAGGTTGGGGATGATAGTAGATCTGTCTGATGACAGATCTAGCCGAGGTTTGACAGGCGATCGAGAGTGATAAAGTTTGTTTTAGCTTCAGGAAAGTCAGCTGGCTCACATTACATGCAGTGGCTGCTCGATCTAGGCGGGCTGTCTTGGCCTGCAACGGATTAGGGACAGCTTTTCCGGAGGTAAGCCCAGGACGGGCAAAAGAAGTGGTGAGCAACGGCCATGGGTGGCACAGCAGTTTGCTAAATTAATGCCTCTGTACAGCCTTCCTTTGGAAGGTATGACCAGATGTGGATCATTACCTACAAAAGCAACCATATAAACTAGGTCCTAGTGACACAGTGACACTGGTCATGCCTGATGTACAAGAGAGGGAGGATAAACCTACTCGTGCATATTTGCATGTTGGGACAGTGCTCAGAGCTTTAGCTCACATTAAACCAAAACCTTCCCCAGGGAAAGTGTCAGTCAGAGTTCATGTCTTGGCTGACATTTTCTTTTTTTAGAGGGGTGTTTGTTTGTGAAAATACAGTTCTGAACTATCCAAGGGGTTTCTTTTGGACATTTTGGTAAGCAACACTTTGAGATGGCTTTCCATTGAATGATACCGAATCTTCAACTCACTCCGTTTAAAAAGGTTCTGTTTGAGCCCAGAACGAAGTTGGATGAAATACTCTATTTCTTCCTCCCCGAAGACTCTGCCTTGCCGGTGCACACGAGGGAGCAAGCCGGGCAGGGTGCGAAGCTGGTGGGTGCAGGGGCCACAGCTGAGTTGTGGCCGGTTGGGTGGAGATTCTTTGTCGAAGCAGAGGGCGTCCTGGGGGAGCAAGAGGGAGTGAAACCAGTGTGTTTGCAGGCCACTTCTCGCTGCACATAACTTGGTTTTCTAGAGACTCAGCGACACCTGAAATCAGATTTACAGACGTGCTGCGTGCACTTCCCCCTGCAATTGGGTCGGAGGAGAAGGGGATACAAAAACACGATGCATGCTTAAAAAAGACCTGAGCAAGTCATAAACACCTCGAAATTTATGCCTGAACTCACAAACATTTTTGAGCATTTTCAGTACTCTCAGATGAAAAATGGGAATAACGGATTCATTATGGATTTTGTTGAGAAAAGTAAATCCTAGGATTAGGTTCTGTGCTACAGGCCATTTCCCTAGTGCACGGTATACATAAGCAAGTAATCTGACTGAAGTTGTGTTACCGGAAGAAAAAGAAATGCTGAAAAGTTTGACAGACTCGTGTTTTTGGGAACTCCCATGTGTTTGGGAATATCTAGGATGGGAATGATATTACGTAGTCATCTTTTCTCTGTTTTCAGATATAGGCCTCTGTTCAATGGAGATCAAGATAGAGGAGTATTCACCTAGAGTAGTCTTGTCTCACTTCGGGGAGAACAAGAGAGTAACTGAGATGATTTATTTTATTTTTGCCTCTTTCCAGCCCTACACTTCTATGACTTGCCTTGTGTGTTTTAGTCCATACAGAAGAGGTTTACTGTTCCTAGATGACATAATTTGGTCACATACAATAGGACACTGATTGCAGAGATTGCAAATACCTTCTTTGCAGAGGATGGCAAATGAATGGCAATCACATCCTCTCCAAAGCAGACCAAATAAGGCACTGTTAAATCTGCAAAAACAGCCTGCTTGGAGAAGCAGATTAATGTTTACTTGTGGAGGCGAAAATGTGTATTTTTTTTCCGGAAGGTGTATTCTTTAAATCAGGTTTAATGCAAGCTCAGTGCAGTTTTTTGCTGTAAAAAATGAAACTCGTAGGTCAGCCGCAGAAAAGGGTGTGACCCTAGATTTTGTTCTATTTTGGCGAAATATTTCCAGCACCTGATTAGTGCATCGAAGCAAGTACATCTGTGTCATTAATATGTGCCCTAAATGAAGAGTTCAAAAAATAATCTCTGACTCGTGTGTTAGATTAAACATCCAGATGTTAAAAAAGGCATCAGAAATGGTAGTTTCTTTTATTTTCCCACTTGCATTAAACCTGTAATTTTTACATTTTCAAGTTGTCTTAATGAACATGAAAGAAATATATTTGCAAGGAAAAGAGAGACTCAATCTCATTATTGTGGGAGCTGGAGGGAAATCATAAGTTGCTGCATGATGCATGCTAGAATCCCAAGAGCTGGCCACGCTGTGGTCTTAGGTTTGGTTTGAAATTAAGTAACCATGGAAGCAAGCATTAAGCATGGAAGCAAACAGGGAGCAATTTAGCAGGCAGTAATTTGTCTAGAAGATTGATAATGTTCACGTTGTAGTCCGGCTTCTCTTCCCACTGATGCGGGTGAAAATGCCGTTGTTACCAGTGACACTCACCTAATAAGTGGCATATGGCAGAAAAGTAATTAATGGGATTAATAACAACCACTCATGCTCTACTCCAAAGGTTTGTCTGTCCAGGGCCCTTTGGAAAATGGAGCTGTCTGTGCAAAAAGGTAGGTGAAGTTGTGCCCACTCCTTTGCTCCTGAGGAGAATTAAGCTACATCTAGTAGGGTCCCAAGGACCCTGATTCATTAAGAAGTCACGGGATGCCGTGGTACCCGGTCTCAGAGGATTTGTCCATGGGCACTGCCGCTTGGAAGGAGGTGGCTGCGAACCACAGAGGCAGCATTTGCCTTACATGAAGGCAAAGCCTGTTCCGTGGAAATCCCCATCGTCTTCCAGAGACACTTTCCGAAAGCTGTAGCTGCTGCGAGGCCCAGCCTGGGGCTTTCCCCCCGGGAGGACTTGCTCACGCTGCGGATCGCAGGAGGACAGGGAGAAGTGAGAGCCCAAGTGTCCCCAGGAGCCCCCAGAGAGCAAGTGCTGCCAACGGGACAAACAGATTTATCTTCTGATTGTTCAAAAAGTGCTGAAGCTCAGGAAAAATGACGGGAGGCCAGATGGAGAAGAGCCCCTGCAAATTCACAGAATTCATTGCTTCAAAATAATTTTCTGACATGCCCCTGATTCTTTCTGGAAAGGTAAATTAAGTAACTGGCAAGGAGACTTTTGACTCTCTACACCAACACAAAATGGAATTTGCCCTTGATTTGTGTAGGGGCTGCATTTAGAACTGCAGTTCTAACGCCGGTAGTAGAGCCCTTTTGGAAATCACTGCTGCCGCTCAAGGAAGGCATGAGCAGAGAAAGTGGTTAAAGCATTAAAAATTTGAAAATATCTGGCAATAACGTTGCAAGATAGATTAAGGAATACCTGGAGTCTTCTGTCTGGCCCCGAGCAAGTCTCCTGCTCTCTCTGGAGAAGGTGCTCTAGGCCCTGTGGAGCACGGCCATGGTGGTGGGTGCCTCCCTGTGCAGGGAGGCTGAGGAGGTGCCTTGGAGCACGTGTCGCCCAACCCCGCGTGGGCATGTTTCTTTACTCTGAACAGCGCTCAAGAGAGAAATACATTATTTGTCCAGAACATGAAATGCAGAATGGAGATGACGCAGCCAGCTGCATCTTGTATTCAGACAAAATACATGGTGAATAAAGCAGTGAAAAAAAAGTTTTGGGGTTGATGGCACCTGTCTGTTGGCAGAGGATACTTGGGGGTTTTCCCAATAGTTGGGGAGTATTTGCTGTAGTGGAAAGAGTCTCTGCATACCCGGAGAATGATGCCCAACTCTTACTCCGCAACCCATATGCCGCCTCAGACCCGTGCTAGCTAGGGGGCCTAGGGGTAAGAGAGACAAAGCTTCTCCATTTCCTAAGAGACCATATCCAAAGCAAAGATATCTCATACAAATCTGCACATTTTTCAGGGAGAGTTTCAGGATGATGAGTAATATAGAAGATACGCAGAAATCTAAGAGCGGATTTTGCAGTTGGATGGAAGACGTAAGAGATAACTCCTCCACACTCAGCCCTGAAGCTCCCCTGCTACCAGAGTTGAGGCCATCAGGCCAAATGACAGACGAACACAACACAAAACCTGGTCTGAACCAATATTATCTTGATAAGTAGAGCTGAACTTGAGCTGTGATTTTTAAATTCTCTTGAAGCTGAAACCAGCATCAGTCACAGCTGAATGGCATCCAGCACTTGCACAAAAAACATGGTGCTTTGACTTCCTGTAGAGAAGGGAATTTAAATCTTTGCAAATTTGCATGCTAGCCTGCCAGGAAGAAGACATACTATGTGCAAGTTCATGTATTTATTATACGTTTTCTTTGCTTTCCTCTTCCAAGATTTTTCCTGCTACACTCCCTGTTGCCTGTCACATGAGATGTACAGTGAAGACCTAGCGTTATTAGCCTCAGCCTTGCCCTTTCTCTCCCGACTGCCTGGGGCAAGAATAAAGGACCCTGTCTCTTTATCGTGAAGGTGCCAAAGTTTAATTTTTGTTGAACCACGGAGATGGTGTAGCCTGGCTCTGGTCAGCTGGATTTAAGCCCCCGGAGGCGGTAACGCTGCTGGAGCAAGGGCTTGGTGCCCTTGTGTGCCAGGGCTGCTTGTGCAGTGGGGTTTCAGCCCCAGCTTCTTGCTGCCTTCTTGGCCTCTCCCGCTGACACTGCCAGGCCCCGGAGGGACCCCGTTCTTGTCCCATGATTTCTTCCCCCGCCGGTGAAAGTGTTTTCATTGGGACGCAGCCGCGCTGGGAGCAGCCTGCAGTTTGCCCTGTGCTAACCCATGCACGCGAGCAGCAAAATTCGAGTAGGGGACATCTCCTCTCTCCTCTCTTGAAATAGCTTACCAGGAAAAAAGAAAAAAGAAAAAAGAAAAAAAGAAAGAAACAGAAGATTGCCATCTGTGTTTGAAACACCATGCAAACCACAGAAAAACAGGCCACCACATGTTTGTTTAGGCTGGGGTCCCGCGAGCCCACACCCACCGCAGCCCTCAAAAGCCCAAAGCTTCAGCAGCGCTGCAGAGAGCAGCACCCCGTGCAGCGGCGGCAGCGAGAGCAGGCGCGACCTCCCTGCAGCCCCGGGCCCGGTGGGTGAGTGCCTCCTTCCCTCCTCGGCGCGTCCGAGCCCGGCCCCGCTTGCTTTCCGTGCCCACCTTCCGTGGAAGGAAAACCAGCTTGCACATTATTTACTTGCAAAAAGAGCTCGTTCATCATTAAAGCTCGTTTATCATATCAGTAAAGTCACCCCTTTACTGTGACTTTTCTTTTTTTTTTCTCTGTTGCAATTTAAGGTGGGTCTGAAGAGCAAAAAAAACCAAAAACAAACAAACAAACAAACAAAAAAAACAAACTTTGCACCTTTGGGCAGATTTTGCAATCTCATTTTGGAAAGCAGTGCTGGAGGCGCCCCGGCAGTGGGATGATGGTGCGTTGCCGGCCGCACTCACCACTCACTTGTACGTGATACGTCTCATTTTCAGGGGATGGTTTTTGTGCCGGGGAGGCTGACGCTCGCGGGGCAGTTCTCACAGCTACGGTGCTCAAGGGAGATTTCGGCTCCCTGAGGGATTTTTGAGCAAACGAATTTTGGCAAGCAGAGCTCGTCAGGTTTGGCATCGTGCCATGGCTGGGAAGGGGGAGCCATGCACGTGGTTTAGTGATTCCCTAAACCGCGTCATTCCCAAAATATAAGTGGAAAGACGGCCGATTCATTCTGATTAGTTCTCTGTCCCTCCCTGTCTTGAAGGACATGCTAATGCTTGCCAGCTTCTAGGGCGCTGTGAAACGCGCTGTAGGAAGAAATCCCCTGCTCACTGCAACACGCGAAACGGCAGACCACCGCCTCAAAGCTCTAATTGTTGTGGTGATCGCTGTTGCCTCTGCAGCGACAGCGGAGCAGCAGAACGCGGAGCGCTGCCGCCGCTGCGGTTAGCGCGCTGCGCCCGCGGGACGCGGCGCTCTGCTCCTCCGGCGCTCAGAGCCCGCGCGCTGTCAGCGTTTCACTTGCATTTGCCCTGGTGCGGCCCAGGCGCTGCGCCCAGCGCAGGGGGTCCCGCCGTGCGCGGCGCGAGGGAGCGCCACGGGGCAGCGCTGCCCGGGGCCCCGCGGGCGCTGCGCCTGGGAGACGGGCGCTCTCCCCGCCTGCTACAGACCCACCAACATCCTGCACACGCGGCGTCTTCATGGCTGTGATCGATTGCTCTTTATTTCTGCATCCTAGGATTTACTTGTGGCGCATCTCACTTGTTGGTCGGCTTTATACCGACCATTTCTTTCAGTCTGCTTAGGTGTTTTTGCTGTTGTAACTTCTGAGCAGAGCTGGCTGCTTGCTTTCCTTGGGTTGTTTGCTTGAAATGAAGGCAAACAAAATCACGCTTCGAATGTTGCATATTCCAAATTCAACTACTATGTACAGATGCTAAAAGCAGAATAAGCATTTAGAGCTGTACGTGAAACTTCAGGGACCAACATAATTTTGCATATAGTTTTTTAGTTTGATAGAAAATTTAAGAATTAATAGACCACATACTTATGACTGGTTTCATATGCTTCATCTATTTTTAAGCAAATGCTCTCTGCCCAGACTAATGATTTTTATTACAGAGGTTGCAGACCTCCTTAATAAATCATATTCATGAAAGTTGCTTCATGAAGAGGAAAATATGGAAGGATTAGTCCCCAAAGTGGTGCTTTTGGAACAAAATCATTTCTGAATGGGTGAAAACAATGGCTTAAAAAATTCTTTTGCTAGATTCCAAACCGCTGCAGCCATTTGCTGCAAACGTTCACTTTGGGACCCGTGGCAAGCAAAGCAATAGAAGGCAGTTCAGGCCAGAGGGGACACAAACACAAATGCATTTCTACAAACACGCTTGCTGTCCCTAAACGCCGCTGTGTCCTGGACCCTGGCTTTGCTGGTGAACTTGCTAAGGGGTTAGCGGTAGCGAAGGGTGCAGAGGTGAACTGAATGCTGGATTAATTCGTACCCCAAATAACGTTGTGGGAAGGTGGTTTTAGTCAGCGCACGTGAGAAACTGAAGGGAAACCAGAATGTGAACGTTGGCCATTTCCCCTTGGATGAGGTTTGATTTGGTGCAGCTGCTGCTGCGGTGGGAGGCTGGGCTTTGCGCGGCCGCCTCGCGGTTGTTTGACCTGTTTTCTAAAATGTGGGATGCAGGAAAGCCCTCTGCTCCCTGCCCAGATCCAGCTCCTGGGCGCAGAGGGAGCGGGGCCAGCGGCTGGCTTCTCGTCGGGCTTGCATCCCGCCCGTCGGCACGTGCAAAGGGGCGCCCAGCGCGTGGCAAGCGCATCACGTACTGCGCGTGCACCAGGCTCGTTGACGCGCTTTGGTGGTAGACTGGCTTCAAATGATTCGCAGCAATAAAACAAAACAGATTTTCTTGCGTACTGCAGTGTAGTGATCGGCTCTGCTGGCCAGCAGGGATGGACACGGCAGTTAAATGCGGAGATGGGAAAGAGCAGTTACAGGCAGGACAAAGCAGAGGCAAAAATCAGTCACTCGGAGGATGCAAGCATTTAAAAACTGCAAAGTCCCACTAAAAAAGGTGGGTGCTTTTCCTTGTTAGCTGTTAGACAGTTTGAGAGATACTTGGGTTATTCTCAAGGATCTTTTAGAAGTGTTGGTGCTTTCACATGACTTTCTTTTTAACGTATGCACCAGGGACTCTACATCTTATTAAAAGTGAAATTGCAGTGACTACAGCAAGTCAAATGGCTTAATCAGCATAGCAGCAAGAAGCCGCTGAAGGTCATGTCCTTAAGTGTAAACTTGAATGAGTTAAGGATATTTTCTGCCCTTTTATTAGCAAAATGGAAACATCTAAGAAACTCAGACCAGTGATATGAATTAGTCTGGTTTGTTCTTCAACCTGTCAGCCTCATTTCAAAGGGACAGGTCCAGGCTTGGGGCTGACACCAAGCTTTGGTTCAGAAAACTTGCTGTGAGACCTCCTGCTGTTTCTCATTACAAAAACACCAAACTCCTAGTTCTGTTTCCAAACTATTTCAAATCACTGTCTTTCCCTCCCTCTTCCCTCTCCAGGTTACTGTGCCTTCGTCAAGACTGAGTCAAGATTGCTAGAATATGGCATTACCAAGCGTAGTGAGTATGCGCTTGCGTTACTGTACAATCTTACTATTTTTCCCCTCCCTCCTTTTGCCCTCCTCAGGTTTCTAGCTCTGCCAGGCCAATAGTGCCGTTCAGCCTCTGCAGTAACACAAAGTCTCTTCCCTACCTCTTTCCAAGGTTACGGGATGATGGGTGGGACTATGGGATTTGTTACGCGTATCAAGCTGCCAAACCAGCAGCGGTGCAAACGATCTGACACGGGGAAGGCGGTCACCACCTGCCATCATGAGGTGGGGACAGCTCTTTGGCAGAGAGTTTGGTACTCAACAGGCCCAAAGCTGTGGATGAACGATGACCCTCAGTAGTAGCCGTCACAGTAAGTGCATGAGGGCATCTGGCTGCACATGTTCAGGTGTTGGGCGCAGGCACAGTTCAAGCAGTTGAAATGCACTACTCTTTACCAGGAGCCTTTTTGCTTCTCTCTCTAAAAAAGGATATGCTAGAGATCTTAAAATACACCTGATGGAGATGGTCAAATTTATGCTCTGTTGAGCCACCTCTTCAACACAGTTTTATCAGATGCTCCCTTCCAGGTCACCCACCATGACAGGACCAGCCTGGATTATTACAAGAATGACAGCACAGTGATGTCTCTGGCTGGACACGTTTTAAACGACACCGACCTCATGTGTGACAAGAGGCACATCAGGCAGTTTGCTAGAGCTTTCCTGCCCGTGTTGTTTTGGCTCATCTTCTCCGTGGGCACGGTGGGAAATGCATTAGTCGTGCTGGTCTACTGCAAATACCGCTTCAGGAAGAGCATGACGGATCGGTACCTGCTGCACTTGGCCATTGCTGATCTGCTCCTGCTTCTCACCCTCCCTTTCTGGGCCAAAGCCGCCTCTGATGGCTGGATCTTTAAGAGTTTCATGTGCAAAATTGTCAACAGCATGTATAAGATCAACTTCTACAGCTGCACCTTGTTTCTGACGTGTATCAGTTTCGACAGGTACATCACCGTTGTCCAGGCAACAAAAGCTAAAAATTCTAAGCAAAAAAGGCTCCTGCGCAGCAAACTCATGTGCCTGGCTGTCTGGCTGACCTCTGTGAGCCTGTGCATCCCAGAAGTTGTGTACAGCGAAATCAGGCAAGTTGGCGACGTAACGGCCTGTAAAATGACATACCCGCCAAGCATCAACAGGGCCTTCCGGGTCACTGTCCTGGCTCTGAAAATCACAATAGGCTTCTTCCTCCCACTCCTTGTCATGGTTATTTGTTACACCCTTATCATCCACACCCTCCTTCAAGCCAAAAGATCGCAAAAGCAGAAGTCGCTCAAGATCATCACCACCATCATCACCGCTTTCCTCCTCTCGCAGTTCCCGTACAACAGCGTTCTGCTCGTGAAAACCCTCCACACGTACACCCGCGCCACGTACAGCTGCCAGGCTGCCGACCGCATGGACATCGGGCTGCAGGTCACCCAGAGCATCGCCTTCCTGCACAGCTGCCTCAACCCCTTCCTCTACGTCTTTGCCGGCGAGCGGTTCCGCAGGGCGCTCTGCAGGATCGCGCGGCGCCTGGTGCGCTGCTCGCGCGGCGGCCACGAGCAGGGCTCCTCCGCGTGCGACAGCCAGGAGCGCAGCACAAACTGGTCCTTCGCCATGCTGGGCCAGCGGCGCGTGAGAAGCTCCCTGACCCTGAGCACCCACCTGAACGTGTCCGCCGCGCCCCACTCGTGCCAAGCCCTCATGTAAGCTGCTGCGCCCCGCTCCCGTTGCCGTCTCTTGGACACCGTTTGTGAACCCCAAAGACTCTCTCAGCGGAAGGACTCGGTTTTGCAAGGGGCGGCGCACTCAGGCCTCCCGCCAGCGCCGCCCGGAGCGGGGGCGGCCGGGGCTCCGCGCACACCCCGGCCGGTGGGGTCCTGGCAGCTCCGAGCCTGGGCTTCTTAGCGGAAAGGAAGTGAAACCCTGAGTGCGAAGCAAACCGAGAGACACTGATTGCGCGCAGGACTGACAGGGGATAAAAGCGGCCCTTGTGACAGCTGTAAATGCCCAGCCCATCCGTGGCGTGAACCACAGCCTGAAATAACAAGGCTCTCAGGGAAGCGGGGAGCCCGGCCGCCCCGGCAGCAGCCGCGCAGCCGGCCGGATGAACCACTGCTCTCGTCCGTGAAACATACGGGGAAAGAGTTTTGCCTTATTTTACTGTTTCCATCAGCTTCTTGTCCAGAGGTGGTTGGGCCCCAAAGCCCTCTCCATTTCTACACCACTTACAAAAAATGCTGAAGTCCTTTCACTGGGGCTCTTCTAGAAGAGGCTACGTCTGAGTCAGGTCAGAGTCACAATCAGCTCCGTAATCACCTCAGGCCAGCGCTCGGCTGCATCATTTAAAATTCAGAATAGCCCCTCAGTGCAACAGACAGACTCCAAATTTCCTCAGAAGAGAGCGAAGCAGCCTTTAGCTCTTGCAATATTTTATTTAGCCTCCGCTATGTGTATGGTATCCTGTGTGCGGGTGTGTGTGTGCAGGGGCAACCTCGTTCTGCTGAATATACCGTTCTTGCAAATGAAAGCTGGTCTTTGATGTTCATTAGGTGGTCACTGGAGAACTAGATTGATTTTTCTCAATTTTTTTAACATGCAACCAGGTACATTTTGTATCCTGCAGGCCATATTTTGGTATGGGATTCTTGTGTGGTCTCTGCATTAGCAAATCACACATCACAATAAAAAAAAAAGCAACAATTTAAATGCCTTGAATTTCTGTGACAAGGAGATTGTGCCAAGTATTAAGGTAAGCAGCTGCAGTAAACCAAAACACGAAACCCAAACCAGTGGCTGAATGAGCTGTTGGTCCTTTTGCTATGGTCAGAAAGGATAGTTGACCTGGGACCCCTAAGACAGAGAGTAATTGAAGGTCAGATTTAACAATAAGGAAGTTTTGATTGAGACTTTCCTCTTCGCATTAGTGACCATGGAGTTTCTTAGCAGTGGGGTGCTGGGATACCCCCAGCAAGCTCTCTAGGTCTTTGGACATGCTGCTATCCGTGCCGAAGCGGCACGAACGGCACGAGGCCGTGATGGCCCCGCATGGTTGTTGCCCACCTCTATTCTTGTCTTCAGGATGCTGCGTTGCCTGTGCCGCCAGTGCCGACCCTACACCTCTGGGACTTACACGGCTAGTTTTCATGTACGGGAGGCTTTCATTTAAATTACCGATTTAATCTCGTTTTGCATTTGGTAATTATTTCCTTTGAGAAGAAATTACTTTCTTTGTACATTAAACATTAAAGCATGTTGATAAACACGAGCTTTGTACTAGGTTCAGCACTCTTTCTTTTTTTTTTTTGCTGAGATATTGAATCTGCATCGGTGTATTTAAGGGGCTGCAGTTTTGAAAACCTTTGTCAAGATTTTTGCTTTTTACATTATTCTTAGGGAAGGAAACAGTAAAAGATGCATGTATTTTTTACTATATGTGTAATAAATGTTTTTTTCTGAGACTTGTGTCAAGCTCTGTTTGTATAGAGGTTGAAACCCCACTACATAAAGGCACTAGTACACGTACTGAGGGGAAAAACGGAATATTTTGCCAGCCTGTGCTTTCCAATTTTGTGTGCCATATACATAAGTGGTTTTCATGCATCTCTGGAAAGAGCAAATAAGTTTTCTTATTATTTTCATGATTCTCAGGGAGTTCCTCAACCTGCAAGGAGCCCGTTGCTGAACGGAAGGGCTAGAAGGGCAAGCGGGAACACCGGGGCGCGCCTGCAGCTGAAGGCCGTGCTTGCAGCGGCACGGCCTCCTCCCTCGCCCCGGCGGAGATACCGAGACCAAAAGCGCCCGGGAAGGGGCAGTGGTGTGTTTGCCATGCGCGGGCACATGAGTGGGCCCCGACACCTGGAAAACCCCAGCACAGAGCCAGCCTTGGTCCACAAGGAGCAGAGGACAGCTTTGCTAGGGGGGGATTTTCATGCTCTTCTACCAAGCGTGTGTGATGCCGGGGTGGGGAAATCACAGTCACAAGGACGCTCCAGATTCCCAGTTTTGGGAGGGGAGCAGAGTGGGAGAAGGGGGCGCAATGGGCACGCGCTTCCCTTGTGGCGTCTGGACCCAGGGCTTGGCCCAGACCTCTGCCACGGGAGACGGGGCTGGGATCCCACCACAGTCCAGGCTGTGCCTGGGGGATGAGGACGCGCCACCTGGCACTGCTGCCACCTGGATGCCAAGCTCTGATCCCAGGCCAGCATAGACTCCATCACTCCTTAGTCCTTCCTATCCGTGTGGAAGCCTTAATTCCCCTCCATGCTGCCATCTATGCTGCTAACCCCGCCAAAATAGGTGCGCAAAGCTTAGCCGCGCTCTGCTGCAGGCGGCGAGCTCCTCTCCGGTGCAGCTTTCCTGCAGCTCCGGGCTCCGTGTGCAGAGCCCCCATGGGGCTCCCGTGCAGGAAGCGGGCGTCCTACCTGAGCCGCTCCCGAACTGACCGTCGGTACGGGAAAGAAGGAAACATGGCTGCTGGAAGAGCAAGCCGGGAGAGGGGAAGGAGAGAAGGGTTGCTCCTCGTAAGGGCAGAGCTCCTTGAGACCTGTCCCCTAGGGCTCTCCCCGCAAGCCGTTACCGCTCCCCCCGCTTTGGATCAGAGCGCCTTTCGGCTGGCGGCGAAGAGCTCGGCGCCGCGCGATCCGCGGTGGGAAATTTCCATGCTCGGCTGCCTAGCGAAACCCCTGAGGCTGCTGAACTTCCGCCGCGCGGGGCCGCTCGCGGGGCCGCTCGCGGGTCACGCGCGACACGATCCCCGCGGGTGCCCAGAAAGCGGCGCGGCCGCCGTGGCCCCGGGGCAGGACGGCCTCGAGCCCTGCCTGGCACAGGTGGCCGCCCTCGTGCCTCCTGCCCAGCCGTGCGCCGGCGCGGCCGCTCCAGGTCCCCGAAGAGACACACGCTCGCCCACAGTCTGGGCTGAACATTTTTCCAGCTGTTCCTGATTTCGAGTCACCATTTTATCTCCCGAGTTCACTTACCTCAGCCTTAGCTGAGCGGTGTCAGGGTTATTTCACCCCCACGTGAGCAGGTTTCCTGCACGAGTTGGGTCTGAATGAATCCCTGGATTCCTCCTGCCGGTGCTGAGGTTGGTGTTTCGCCTCTCCCTGCGGTCTGTGGGCAGCAGGCAATGGCCGGGGTATCTCGTCCTTTTTGCACAGCTGGGCACGAGCAGCGTCCTCTCCTCCAGGCCCGGGCCAGCTCAAGGCACGAGGCAAACTCCTGCTTTTGGGCAAGCACCAGCGTGCGGTGCTCCTGCGGGCCCCAGCGCGACTGAGCGCCGGCGTGGGAGGAGAGACGTGTGAAACACAGACACTGGCCTCACTGCTGTTGGCCTCGCATCTATCAGGTCACGTGTGGGTGCTCCATTTCCCATCATGGGCGCAGTTTGCTGAAGCCCAGACCTATGTGTCGGTCTCTCTTGGTGTCCTCTTGGCTACTCAGTGCTCCGTCTAACCAGAGACCTGGAGCCACGGGCAAGGGAGCACTGGGGTTTAATAGAGCAGTGCTGAATTTCTCCACAAACTCACAGAACCAGGGCCTGTGACCGCTATCCCCAAGCCCCTTAGCAGCAGCCTAGGAGGACAGAGAGGCTTCCCAGCACTCAGACTGCTCTGCACAAGAGCAGGAACGTGGGAATGCTGCTCCCGGCGCAGGCAGGACCCACAGGGCGGTGCGGGACGCGGAGGCGGCCGTGGCTCGCGGGCACGTAGCGCCCTAGCGACCTGCTTGCGGTAGCGGGGAAGGAAGTCGAGGCAGAGACAGCTGATCGAGAACCTTTCACTTTCTGCAGACGAACCCGTTTAACAGACGAGCCGGCAGGCGGATGTGCTGTGTGAAAGCACCGCTTCCCAATGGCAGGAAAGCTTCAGAAACATATGGAAGAGCTGCCCTGGGTGCTGCAGGCACCACCAAAGTCAGGGTAAATTCGGCAGCCCAGATGTGTCGGGTCTGACCCCAGATCTGCCCAGCAGAGCTTGGTGTGCATCAGCCCATCCTTTCCAAACAGACCTGGGTTGCACGTTATTTCCACATGATTTAACTGATCGGATACCGTAGTGCAAGTGTCCTGTCTTCCAAGCCTCCTGGGCCACATCAATTCTGAAACCTTGGATTTGGACTAGGAAAAGTCCCTGCACTATTTCAGAGACTCGGAGAGGGCAGCGCTCTCTCATGGCACCTATGCAGCTCCATAGCTTGCTACTCTCCACTAGGAATAACGGGCTTAGGAAAGGGGGAAAAGCACCACATACGTCAGAGGCATCCAGCCCACGCAGCAGAATGCCCTGAAGTGTGCCAAAGCCGGGGTTGGGGTACATCCTGTGAAACAGGCGGTTAAAATCCCACACAAGATAGACCAAGAGCTGAGAGCACCTCGCCCACAACGCCAGGGAACACGGGTGCTCTCGATGAGGACGGCTCCACATCCATTGCCGGGGGTACGGACTTTCAACGGTTACAGCCTCCCCTACAGAGCTGGTAGAGTTCCTTGCACATGGGTATATTATGTTTAATAATGTAAAACTTCACCTTTGCTGTCCCTTGAACTCCAGGCTAGGCTTCAGAGAAGACCTGGTTTTGGACAGCTGCCTCTGAGCAGGGGCAGGGAAGCAGCTCAGCCTGCGCCTAGCGACCGAGGCCTCCAAGGAAGCAGAAATAAGGTAAAAACCACAGTGACGACCGCTCCGGGCAGAGCCCGTTATCCTCCCGACAGAGCACACACTATCCAGGTGTGACCCCAGCAGCTCAGATGAGCCTGCACGTTCGCCACGTGCCACAGGGCTGTGACGACGTGTCCAAATACAGATGTCTCCCTCCCCACCCCACCGAAGAGGGGACCCAGGACCAGCTCACTTAGTGGTGCTGATTTAAGGATCTCCGCTGTTGCTGCTGCACTGTGCAGCTCTGCCCTGCCCTCCCCCGCGAGACAGACCGCAGGAATAACCCTCACTTCCTAGGATTTTCTTCCTGCTCAGAAGCAGGTCACACTTTCATCTGATTTATTTTCAAGGCAAAGCTATCTCTACAAGGGAAAAAGTGACTTATGCTCTTAATGATGTAGATTTTTCTTTATTTAATTCCTGAGGTTAAAAAAGGAAAGAAAACATCAAGAAACATCCCGGTACACAATCACCTACGTCCCTGTAACTGTACAAACACTGGCATACGTAAATCTTTTTCTCACCCTTCTGGAACGTGAAGTTTGATGTGAACAGGCTGTAGAACCCTTTGGCAAGAGATGTTTCTGAACAACTTAAAATATATATGAGTGAGCTTTATTAAAACTATAGTGCAATTTAAATTTTTTAAACGGAGCAAAATCAGCCTTTTGCAGCTTTGCTACTCTGTAATGCAGTAAACTCTTGTGCAATAGATGTCAGTGATTTTTCCTAAAGCAATGTGGAGTAACATTCATAGAAATTTAAAGGAACACTGCCATTTTCTTAAAGCAACGATGCCCCTTCCTTTGCAGAAACCTGTGTTCAACAAAAATTACTGCTCTCCACTTTTCCAGCTCCCAGGAAAAACACCTGGCTGCTTATCTATCCATAACACATACTCTTTGCTCCCTTAAATTAATTCCATGATCAATTTCCAATATTTCTTTTCTCTTATTTGCACTGCCAGGGATGGTCAGTTCATGAAGGGCCTGGCTCAGGACACCTGAACATCTGTAGGCAAGCGGATGTATTGGTGTCACTGGAACCTCTCACGTGCACAAGTTCCCTCTGAACGGGCCTATAAGGTGCTTGAATGAGATCAGTTCTTGTAGGAACCCGTCCTCGTAGTTAAGTCAGGCTGCCATGATTCTGTTCATAAAAGGTCTGGGACGATCAAATAAAAGGTCAGATGACAACAAGTTCTTCACGGCGTTCTTGGCACAGCCTCTGAGGTGGAAAAGTGCCCCTCTTCCAGGATGCACAGTGGGATTCCCACTCTCCTTAAACAGTTCCTTTGAACACGTGCACTCTTGTTCACTTGTGCTTTACCATGTTAAGTATTTCCTCTTTTGAAACTTCTCCTCCTTCTTAAGTACTCTCCTCCTTGGTTAGAGGCAAATACACACATATATATATATGTTTTTAAATTACAGGTGCTGGTTTCCACTCTTCTTCATCTCTCAGAAAGCAAAGAAACCACAAAACTATTCTCACAGGGCAGGAAAATCTGAAGAAAAGGTACTCTGAAGACCCAAAGGCTAAATAAAAAGAACTTGTTTTTACAAGAACTTGTTGTTTGCAAAAACAACTCTCCCCTCTCCCTTACTGAACAGGTCAGAGCCAGTTACTTTAAGAATGACATAAATTGTAGCTTAAAAACATCTGCTACAGGATGCAAAAAAAAAAAAGAAACAAAAAAAAATGTTGAGTAGGATGCAAAGAGGAAACGCAGAAGGAACTCTGTCAAAGACGTTATTAGACATAACTGAAATACATCTGAGCAGATAGGTAATGCTATAACTTGATACATTTGACAGTGTCCCTTTAACTTACATTTGGCATTTTAAGAAAGATATCCCAGTGAGATTAGTATTCTAGCTAAAACAACAGCAAACTGCTTTCAAAAAAAACACACCTAAAAGCTTAAGGAAAACTGCAGCAGACTTCAGTTACAGTTCTGGGAAATTGCACAGCATACAGTACACAGTATTCCATTTTTAAGCAATAAATAATCTCTTCTTCATTAATTAAATATAAAATATAGCTTCAACACTGAACTATGCCTTAATTCATGAAGTGATCAGTGCATTGCTTATTGCCCACGTGAGTCCCCTGCCCACCTCAGGCAGCCAGGTAAGGGTTTAACTGTGTTGTGCCCTGCAGGGTGCACCTTGCACCTTTCCTCTCGGGAGCCACTTCTGCTTGGCAGGTGCTGCACAGTCTAAATATAGTGCTTGCACTTAAATATAGTGAATTTAGAGGCATCTAAAGGGAAGGGAATGTCATCAATGGGCCAGAAAACCCAGCTGGAGAAGCTCCCTGTTTTCTGCTTTCAGATATTTTGACAAAAAGTTTAAATTCTATATAGAAAGCAGACAGTTTGCATAGAAATTTTAAATAAATGAAAATCTAGTCTTCCTTTCCCTAAAAGGTAATATATTTACAGACAGCTCTGTCCCACATTTAAGATGAAAAGTTAGCAGTTTGCCATGGCCCAGCAAATACTGAGAAGCTGAGAAGAAAACAAGGGTAAGGAAATGGGCAAAATGCACTGACTGGTGAGCTCTTTAGGGCTGGATATGAACTCAGTTTTGGATGGACTTTTTGAGACCATTTCAAATATTATTGCTGCTTTCCACTTGGTCTAGAGGAAGACCTGCTTATGGACTGTGCTTCCCTGCAAATGCTGATGACTAAGGTGCTAAGCAGGAAAAAGAGATGCTCCTCTTCCCAAAATCACACAGTGAGCGGTACTTTATTCTGCAGATTATACTCCTGATTCTGCCACTGGTGCTCACCTTAAGCTCTGACTTTGGTGCATCAACTTACAGAGTATGGTGAGCAGAAGTGGAAGGAGTTGGTGTTTCATGTTTGAGAGTTTTGTAACTGGTATGCAGTACCAGAGCATTTCTAAAAGCCATTTAAGACTTACAGAATCTTAGCCCAAAATGTAAAAAAAAAAAAACCCTCTATATTTGCTGTTTATAAAACCTGAAAAAGATAAAAAATTCTAGATGGATTAGAATACGTGCCTACAAAGACTGATGTATTGCATAGCTGTTCTGACACTATGAGCAGAACAGAAATAGGTATGTTTATTCTCCACTAATGAGGTCAACAAAAATAAGCATTTTTCTTTTAGTTTCCTTTTGAATTTTTTTTTTTGGGGGGGAAAAAAGGTCTTTCAGTTTTGAGTAGAGAATTTGAGTTTCCACTTAGAGAGCTCCTGCTTTATTTTTCTCCCTCCTGAAGAAAAATCAAATTGAAACATTACTTGACCTGTTAAATCAAGCAACGTGGCTTTTGAGCAATCTGTACACAGTACAGAACATTAGTGTTCTTAAAACAGCTTCTTTTTCCTAGTGTGTACATGATCTCTAAGTGTGTTATAACTATTGCATAGTTTCAAAGTGTTCAAACACAGTGGTAGTCATATTGCTTGCATATACATAAATAATAGCATTTCTTAAAAATATAGTTAAAAATAACACAGTATTTTCAAGGCTATGGAAAATCACTTCCATCATAGATGACAGGTCGCTCGACAGTCAAGTGATAAAATACTCTTTTTGAGATAAATCTGTAGAGAAAGAAAAAACAGGATGCGATGATCATGTTAGATGACGTCAGGTAGTCAGAAAGCCTTAACCATGTACCCAATTTTCAGTTTACATTCAGGCAAAAACCCCACCTGTAGCTGAAAAAAAAGTTTTGTCTGCAGGACAGCTGTCAGACCTGTTGTTTATAAAATGACAATCCGGACTAATCTGATTTGACAAGAGTTTAAATTACTTGATTTTTCTGTTTACTTTCTCAGAGGTCAAGACTGAAAAGTGGAACTATGCTATGTGGTGGGGGGGAAATGACAAAAAACCCAAAGCCAGGCTGAAGTTCTTTAGGCAAGCTGGAACCAATTTATAGTACTTACTTCCATTTCATACCAGTAAAAGTAACAGTATATCCCATCAATGACACAATCTGTAAAAGAAAACCTATTTCACCTTCCACACTCAGTTAGGACCTACCTAGAAAATGTGTTGTCAAAGATCAGCATGTAGATACCAGAATTTCTGACTTTCACCTGGCCTCTGATAGTTTCCTTATGTGAGTTGCAGCGTGTCATAGGAATAAGAACCTGGAATTAAATACAAATCAAAATAAAAGTTGTTGTTTGCTCTAGAAGTTGACATTTACCTTTGGGAAAAAAAAAGTATTTAAACCTGAGACATCTTGAAAATCCCAAAGTGTATAAATTCAAAACTATATTTATTTTTACTGATTAGCATTAAAAATCCACCAAAACTAAGATCTCATAGCGTGACATCCATTTTCCTTTGACAACCTTTTTCTAACATTAAGCTATGGCTATAAATCTCATCTTTTGAGAAAGAAACCAACCCTGACCTTTTTTTATATCATTTATCAATGCAAATTTACTAACATCAGCAGTGCTATATTATATCTAAATAAGTATATCCAAGAACAGAATCTAGCTAAGTATGTCATTTACAACATCCTTTTATACTCGCGGTAGTAAAAAAACAAGCTTGCTCAGCAAACCTTAGCTGTTTGTCTAAATTTATAGCACAACTAGGTGGTTACCTTGCACCAAAAGTCTATTGGTGGTTTTCACCTCAGCACAATAGCTGACATGGATCAAGGTCAATGTTATACAACCCAAACTGTATCAAATAAATGCATCAAGATAGAACCATTTTTCAGTCTACATTAGGCTTTCACAGGAAGAGAACAGAGATTTTACACAGAGTTAGGTAAACTGCAGTGAAATAACTCCGCAGCCTTCTCTCCTCAGTAAAATCACAGTACTAGAGCACTCCCTAACAAGGAAGACTGAACCAACAGCTGCTCTGTTTTCACTAAAACTTCACAATGAGCTGAGTAATGCAAATTCACTTAAGGCACAAGCCTCATGAAATACAGGCAATGCATATAAATAAATAAATAAAAGGTGACCTGGGCACTGGCAGGGTGATTTTGCAACATGCAGGCATCCATCAAAGCACTTGAGTATGTGCTTATCTGTGGAAAAAAAACCCACCACATAAAACTTATTCAATTCATCTCTTTCCTTGCAGCCTTCCTTAAGAGCCTGATGAGATCAGCCTTAAGAAACTTGTAAAATAGGTAATATTGGTGGTGGTGGGAGATTTTTGCAGGCTTGGACATTTATTTTAATAATGGTAAGTGAATTTCAAATGTGAACAACTGAAGCTACAATGCTTTTCAACTCAACTTTCCCAGACAACATTAAATCATTAAATGTACCTCTGCAGTCAGGAAAACTGTAAATTATCTGGCAAAACAACCTCCTAACAAGCAAGAGCACCTGGAACTCTTGTGGATACCGGCAGGCTATGCTGACCAACTCCACAAGGCAGCTGACTGTACTGTGCTACAGTTACCCCAGTTGTAAGGAAAGGAAAAAAAAAAAAAACATTGGGAAATAAAGGCCTTACTTTGCACTGATCCAGGGGCGCTTCTTCTGATTCCTGGTAAACCACACTGAAGGATACGCTTTTCGGGTCTGATGAAAATATCCAGCTAATTGTCAGGCCTGTCTCTGTCACGGTGATGGGAATGATACTGTAAGTGCTGGATTTAATGAACAGCTCTCTGTTGCCTTCCCCAAAATTCAGGATGTCCTCCACTGTAAGGGGTAACTTTATCCTGTAAGGCAGAAAAATATAATTGTTTGAAGAGATCCAACCTAATTATTCAGACTGACACAATAAACGCTGCCTTTTATTTTCTATCTCTGTCAAGCAGGCTCCATGATGACTTTGGGGCAAGGCCACAAAATGCAGCAAAAGATGCAGCCTTTTGATGAAAGCAGGAACCACAGAAAATATGACTGATATCAAGCACTTCACTACTCTGGCAAATGTGGACTTTAGTCACTCATTTATTCCATTTTGACCAGAAAAAAAAGCCAGTGCTTGAGTTAAGCTTTTTAAATCAGGAGTTACTATGGTAATAAAGGAACTGCTGCCCTCTGCTGTTCTTGTTAAACACAAACGGCTGTCACTTAATTTACTTACCTTTCAGCTACGCTCTTAAAGGAAATGGGGAGCAGGGGGACAAAGGGGATAGATGGGCTGAATGTGAACAACTCCCCAGATATTGGGGAGCACTTAATACTGCAGTTCAGACTGCATAAAAGCTGAATCAAAGTACCAGTCAGAAAGGAAGTTCTCAGTGCAGGGACACTCCTGGGTGCCATAGCATTTTATCAGCCTACCACATTTGGACAATCTATTTCAGACTGCAATGAGCTGCTTAAACAAGAGAGAGAATCACCTTCTCCAGGGGAAACTTGCAACTGCTAAGAGTGGACGATCTCATCTATTAAACTAAAATTGATGTATCATGTCACTCCGTAGAGTAGATAAAATTATTCCCCAATGAGCTCACCATAAATCACAGTACTGTGATATGTCTGTCAGTAGTTATCAAAAATCAACATATTTGCCAGAAGCTAATGCATAGCTAGTGTGATGATTTTCTGTTCTAAAGAATTCAACTTCCAGCTGTTACTATGCAGTGCTTAGGGAATAAAGTTGATCTGTTAACTACTGTAGCCTGTCCACAGAGGAAGCTTTATATGAAGTTTTACTATCTCGTTCGTTTTTCTTCTTAAGTGAAATGACTATTATCACGTCTCGGGTGACCTTTGGCTTTAGTAAACTAATGATCACTTCTGTTTTTGCCCTACTGCCCAGTTATGATGCTAGTGACTGCTTCATTTGCCAGCGTCTTCGAACAGTAGCAAGAAAATTGAAACAACGACCAATTACCTCCTTGCAGGCAAAAGCTTAAAATCTTTCCACAATTAAGCCAAAAATTCAAATCTGAGTCTGAGGGACAAAGGGGAGTTTCTCTAAGCCATGGGGATTTTGGTGTGTTGCACAGCCCTGTGGATGTGCAAGTGACGTGCTGCACACAACTATCAATTTCTGAGCAGTTGTCACATGCAGGGAATTGGGCACACACCGTTCACAGACACTACGCTGCGGCTCAGCTGAACATTTGACACAGGCAGTTTCTGCGAGGCCATGAGGGCCACCAATCAGTAACAGGCCTTGAATTCCCTCCCCAGCACAGAGGGTCCACTAGCACTCTAATCTCTCACCTCCCCTTGCAGATGCTTCTAGAGATCACTAGAAGCTCAGAGATCTCTTCCTCAGCCCCTTCCCATTCATAGCATGTCCTGCAAAAACCACAGGAAGGAAGTTTTTCTGATCCTAAATATCTGCTCTTTCTTTTTTTTGGATTGAGGATCCCAATCTCTCTCTCTCTTTTTTTTTTTTTTTCCCACTCGCATGACAGTTTTACAGAAACAAAGAGAGAGGCCTTGGCTCACTGCTGCTGCTCAGCTTAGCTGAGCTGGGCTGCCTGCTGCTTCTCAGACCCAATTCTGCCTTTAGACACAGGCAATCAGCTCTTGCGGCAGTCTGCAAGACTTATGCTCACACAGCTGATATTGGACTTCATTCCTCCAGCCTGGTAGTGATGAAATTGTTCTGCTTACATGATTTCTCCTGATTTCAACAAGCAAATTTCAGCATCTTGAGCAACTTGCCACTCTTCTGATTCATCAAAGGTTGAAGAATTACATGTGCTGTTTCTAGGAGAAGAGAAAAGGAAAGCTGTTATTCTCTGAGTGGCATGTGATCCAACATTGTCTGCTTGCTGATGTCTATCCGAGATAGAAAAGTTTTGGTAAGAACGATGCCATGTCCTAGAATTTTTATTTTGTGTATTCTAGTGTCAAAATTGCCCCCACCAAAACTGCAGCTCCATTCTGCTAACTATTCTGGTTTAATGAGCAGAGCAGAATACATAAATCCAGAGCATCTCTTCAATAGTCTTGCTATTAATTCCCTATTGGGATGCTACCACATCTTAAAAGCTTCCCTGACAGGCAGAAATCAAGATGGAGGGCAGACACAAGAAAAGCAGTCTGGACTCTTCTCTAATAAATCCACTCAGGGATTTATTATTATTTAAATCCCACTAGTGCTGAGTTTGATTTATGAGATATTTCACAAATATACTGCCCAGTTCCTTATTTTGACAGTGGTACTCAAAATACATATTACAGCAGTAGAATCTCTCCATGTATCTTCTGTTCACATGATAAATACTGGATGATTCAAACAGCAGCCCACTGCAGAAACTGTTACAGGATGAGAAAGTCACACACCTCCTCCTGAAAGAAGCAAATGGAAGAACCTCCCATCCACTGCCTGATCCAGAGGAAACTCTGGGGTGCAGTGGAGTGGCCCCAACTACGAATTCCAGTGCTGGCGCATAGAGAGGAAGGCTAAAGAGCGGGGAGGGGAGCCTGAAAGTGTGCGAACAAATGCTGAGAGTTTCCAAGCAAGTTAGTGACATTCACTTGATGTCTCTATCTCAGCACATTGATAACTGAGACAATTAGGCTTTCATTTTCCCAGAAAAGAAAAAAAAAAAAAAAATCAAGTATTCTTGCAGACAGGGAACAAACCAGTTAGTTCCCTCCCAAAGCCAGTGGGATCTAAAAAAAGTGTATTATTACTTATAAGTGACTCACCAAGTAGCAATTCTCACACAGCAAAGATAGAACTCCTAAGCATTCTGTAGACCAACTCTCAAAACCAATGCAAAGTTTATAATTTCTTTTAAATTCTAAAGGTCCTTACTTTATAAACAGCACTGCTGAATGTGCAGAAGAGTGTGAGAAACCATGTCCATGTAAAGAGCTGCTTCTGCCGGACATTAATAGAGCTTGAACACACTGTGTTGGTACACACAGACATGGGCAGGTTTTGTGGGGTAATAGTTTTGGTTGAAACCTCCCTGGTTTCAATCAGGATTTACTGCTCTCACCACAAATAAAACCATAAAAACCCACTGTCTGTGTATGCTTCCTGAACATATAAAGCATTAATATCTGCGGATTTCATGTTCTCTTACTCCTGTAGCTCCTTGGACAACTTTTGCCTTCTGCAAAGTCATACCGCTGTTCTTAATGCCCTGAGCGCTGTGAGCAACAAGGAAGGCACAAACCTGTGACTGAGAGCTCATAACCAAACATCCCCTGCCCAGTGAGATCCTGGGATGACATAGTATTATTATGGTTGGAAAAGGCCTTCAAGATCATCGAGTCAACCATAAGGCTCGTTTGTACATAAGGGATGATTAACAGAACATTTATGCAAATATTTAGGAGGAGGTACAAATAATTTAATTATTAACAACCTACCCTTACAGAACTACATAAGAAAGACTAATAAAATATTGCCTGTAAAAATGCATGTTTTGTTTACACACTCAGTGTGAACTGTGATAGAGACTTCATGCTGTGATCATAAAACTCTTCCTTTCCATCATGTTTAGTATACAGCCTTAATTTCACAGCCTTGAATTCATACAGACCAAGAGAACTACAAAACTGTTGAGAAGAGACAAACTCCATGATTGATTACACAATTCTATTAGTTCTATAATTACTCCATTAATTTCACCTTTCTTTTGGGACCCTGAAATGTAAATTAAACCCTGGGACCAACACATAGTCCATACTCTGCTCTAACACATGGATTTTTTTTTTTTAATTCCTGCTGCTGCATCCCAACAAGCACATTCTTATACACAAGTCCCCCTTTAGTTTGCCACATGCTGCCCTAACCACGAAATTCAATGCACCTCCTCATTCTAGGCTAAGGGAATGCAAAGTCCCTACTCTGTCTCTTAAGCACAAGTGCATTGCAAATCCTCCTGCTCTCTATAATATTCCATTCAGTCAGATGGCCTAAACCGATGTCTGAAAGCACATGTAAAGAAACACAAGGAGAAGCCTGGTGGTTTAACTGGAGCTCTTGAGTCCAGCTGAGAGGCAGATTTATTCCTGTACGAGCTGTTCACAATAGGTGTCGGCCTCGGGAGCACGATGAGCGGCATGAGGGGCTGCTGTGTGTCTGATGGCTGTCTAAGGACAAGGAAGAGGCAAAGGAGTTATGCTGGAATGGACTAATGTTACCTTGGATCCTTCTGTCACCATCCCAGATACCTGAAATTAGTTACTCTCTTCCTCCTCACCCCTATACACTATAGCACATCATACTACATTATGTGCAGACAAACCAAAAGGCTGCTCCTGTCCTTAAAATTGCTTGCAATCTATCTGTAAGACCAGGGCAGCTGGTTCATATGGAGAAAGCTCAGGAAAAGCAGTCACCACACAGGATCTCTACGCACCAAGTGCCAGCTTGCAATTTTTTTTTGAGATTTTTTCAGTAGGAAGTGTGATTATGGAAGAGGTTTGGGGAGTGCACTGAGGTGCAGAGAGCTTTGAGGTGCCAGTCAAACGCAGCACCCTCCAGCGGTGCAAGAGGTTTCACAAGGAGGAGCCCGGGCGTTCCTGCCGGGCTGCCTCCGGCTCCCTTCCCCAGCAGGAGGCAGCAAAGGCACGACAAGCACCACACGGGGCCCCGGGAATACGGGCAAGCCGCGGTCCCCAGCGCCTGAACAGGGCACAGCCCCCGGGCGAAAGGCAGCCGCGGGAGCAGCTCCATCTGCAACACCTTTGACTTTTCTCCTTGCCCGTTTCCCTGGCCAGCCGGGACCTCTGCGGGGGCTGCTCTGGCTGGCGGACGCTGCTGCGAGGGGGCTTCGCTGTTTGCGACCATCGGCCCCCCCTGCAGCAGTCGCTTCTACTCTCCCGAAACCACCTCGGCTCCAGCCCCGCTGAGACGCCTGGGGGTCACTGCTAAGCCAGGCACGCTGGGGTGTCCCACGAGGGTCTCCGGCCTCCCAGAGCAGCAAACGGGCGGCCGTGCGTGGCGGGAGCCCTCACCTCTCGCTGCCTTTTCCCTGGAGAGCGGCACCTCAGCGCGGTTGCCGTGGGCTAGGCTGATGGACTAGCTCACGCCCCGTCTCCCTGAGCGCCCGATCAAGGCGTTTCCAAAGGGAGCCCAAACACTTTCTGAAGGCGCTTCCGTGGGCCTGGCTGGCAGGAAGGGCCGACCCTGTGCAACACGGCGGACCCTCCCGTTTCCTCGAGGCGGCCTGGGACGGCCACGCTGCCACAGGGCACAGCTGCCACCACACTGCTTAGCCCTGCCCTGCGTGTGAAAACAACTGATAGGACGTTAAGACCAATTTGTTGTTTGCTTTTTATACACATTCGCAGGTATCAAATTCAAGTCCTCGGAAGTTCGTCTACAAGCATACGGCTCTGCAGGATCGAGTCCCACTTGAGCAACTCTGTCATCGGCCCCTGCAAAGATCGAGCTGCACGGGCTAGTTGCTCTGAGCGCTGCCGGCCTCCCTTTGCAAATCTGTACACGAAAAAGGCTCCTATTTATTTCCCCAGCCCCTGCTCCTGAAGAGGAGTCTCGCACAGGTATCACGAGCAGTGAGGCTCGCTTAGGGGGCAAGCACTGCTGATAAAGCAACCTAGGAGACCTTCTAGTAAAACATGAGAAAATAAAACATGAGAAAAAAAACAGTTACTAAAATATTTTTACATCAAAACAAACAGAAAAGGTGGGGAAAAAAATAGGAAAAAAAACAGTAGTCTCCAACAGCTGTCACAAAGCATGCATGAGTGGTTAAAAAGAAAGGTAAGTACTGGATGCAGATTATTTTTTAAATCTGCAAATAATGTCTCAAAAAAATCCATTTGACTCAGGTATTTTCAGTAAGATGGAAATGTGCAAATGAAACAGATATTTTCCACCATATCAGGAGGGCACAGCTTATTTGTACTATCGTTTTTGTAGCAGTATTACTCAAGAGCATGTACCAAAACATAAGTAATTTCATTTCAGACTGTTTTGCTCAAAAACTACAAGAGCTGTGATGAAACAGCACAGATAAACAAATCAAAACGCTGCTTTCAGGTTTCCTCCGAAGCACAGATGCCTGCATTCCCCCAAGGTGAGACATCAGCCAGTAAGTGCCGGTTTTCTTGACTTTAAGTGAATAGGTAGAGGGTAAGAAAAAAAGACTTTAAATCTAAAAGCATTCAAACTTGAAAGATTTTGCTAGCATTGAGCTGAAAAATTTCATAAAGAGTACGTTTTTTGTTCGAACTAGGGAAGATGCTGTGTATGCCATTAACTTTGTTACTAGGTCCTTTTGGATGTCCTGGTACTGTAGGAGTTCTTTGAAAGTCCTTTAGAGGAATTTTTGGGATATCTGGAACATAGAGGTTAATTATCTCCTCCTTTCTCTTTATGCTCAATAATCTGTTTTTCCATCTGGTATTTACTTGAAAATGTCTTCTCTCAATTATTTATGTGAGACACTTTCTGCTTTTCTGATTAAAATCTTCAAAACCCATTGTAGTGAAAATGGAAGATTTTTAAGCAAGGCTTAAAATGATGCTGACAAGCACTACTTAACCATTTCTCTGTTCATAGTCTATGTTTATAGTCATAGCAAATCATTCTGTTTATTATTATCATATACATAATATAATTATTATATTATAATATAAATATTTATATACACAATCATTATATATTATATTATATTCATTATATTAATATTAATATTAATATTATTTATACCATTATATAAATATTATTACATAGCTATTTTATTATATTATTATATGATTATATACTATTATATAAATAATAATTATATAAAATAACTTCTTGTTTTGATTTATACACATAAAAAGAGGGGTCTATATTGGCTAATCTGTTTGGAATCCCTTGGAAAACAAACAATAAAAAAAAAATAAACCACCAGTAAACTGGCAAGATCATTACTGTTCTTTACACCCTGCTTTTCAGACATAACTATTAAAGTAGGATAGCCAACCAGCATAGAAAAAATCAGGTCACTCAGACCAAAAGGCAAAAAGCCCCATTAAGAGTGAACCTACATGACCTATATGCTGCTGGCTTACTCAGTACCAGGTATCTCAAATGCCCAGAGTGGTGGAAATGTTAAGTAGCCTTCCTCTGGTGACAGGAGTAGAGCTATCTATGCCAGGGTAAACATGTTCTGACTCTCCGTGACTTGTTTGCATTTTCTGCTCTGGAATTGAAAAGTCAACTGTACTAGAACCAGACCTCAAAACAAATTCTGCAGTAGCACAATGGACACGACATGGCTCTCTTCAGTTCACTTTTCTATCCATGATGTCCAAAGTGAGTTTCAATTAAAATTTCAGAGCTTCCTCCATATTCACTTCTTCCATTTACTACTCTTGCACTTCTGTCCAAACTTACTGCAGTAACACTTCCCCGCAAATAAACTCATCCTGCTCACTGTCCTCAGGACCAGGGAATTTTCCCTCTCTCTCCCTATCTGTCTAATATGAGTCTTTCTGCACTACTTCATTTCCAACTGACATATTCCTATTGTTTTCTCTTTAGGGAAAAATTGGAACATCTCCATTAACAAGGCATAACAGCTCCAAAGTTTGAGGCAACATATAATGCGGATTCAAACTTAGGTGTGTAAGTAACAGGCACTATTACTCAAACAGTTCTGCCTACAAATATTGTCAGCTATGATAATAACAATGCATCCTGAATAAATCAAAACCATTTTTTTTTTTTTTATTCCTAAGAGTCCATAAATAATTAGTCTTTCTTTCTCTTACAAGTTACCATCCACTGAAAAAATAAGAAAAAAGGCTTACTGTACTGGATAAGCTGGTCTACTCAAGGTAAGGATCTGCTCCTTCAGTTTTCATTTTGACACCAGCTTATACATCCTTGCAGCACATTTTCAATAGCAAAGCTTGAAAATACTTGGCAGTGGTGGTGAACTGTGAACTGATCTAGAAACAGCTCAGCCTTGTAAAAAAGAGTCAGCCTTTAGGAAAGCCTTACTGAATGACTCCAAATTCATTTAGGGCTTTTTTGTTGTTGTTTTGTGTTTTTTTTAGTATCATAAGTGTATCGTAAGTATCATAAATAAAGTATCATAATTTGTCAGGCATTCGAGACTCATTTTTCCTGCAGGGGAAGGACCTTAAACGCTTATATCCAGACAGGAACAACATGGAAAAGAAAGAACATGAAGGCCCTTAAGGCCCATTCAGGAAATGACAGTAACAATTTTTTAAAATATCAGGTAAACCTTCCCATTCAAGGACTTCCCTGAAACCTTTGCTATCTGTTCAGTGGTGTCCAGCCTCCCTGCTAGAACATGATTCATACATCCTGACTTTGAGAGTCCAATTGAAAAATGTAAAGAGCACAGCATTTAAAAAAAGAAACATTTTTAACAGTGAAAGAACTCTTCCACAGTATCTGTTCTCCATCAAAATATAGATCTTTTCATATCAGTACAAAGGCAGTGCGTGAAGGAAACCAGATCATCAAAAACCACCGCCTATCATTTGTACATAAGCAAAAATCTTTCACATCTGCATCTTTCACATCACAACTATGCTAGCTTGGCCTCCACATTACATCAGTAGTAAAACTCCCATCTGCTTTTACCAAAACCATATTAGGGTTTTACTGCCTGAATGTGAAAATTCCTACAAAGAACATTAATGCAACATGAAATGAAGTTTGTTAGGTTTTAAGCATCTTCAACTGTCCAGGCGGTGAATGCTGCATCTTATTATAGCAAAAAACAACCAAAAAACAGTGACAACGACGAGAAAAAAAAAAAAAAAAAGAAAGGAAAAAAAACCCTGCAAATTGAAAGCATATGTTAAAATACTTCTTTATTTCTTTTAAATGAATCAAGAAGATTCTCCTAAAGGCTAATTTCCAGGAAGCTTAGATAGGAGAAATAACTGTATTATTTTAGCAAGGTTACTAAGGTGGTGTTAGGGTGCTAAACTACTTAACTGAGTACATGGTGAATTACTTTGTTTCAGCTCAGAGGAAAGCACCTTTCTTCCCAAAAAAGAGACAAGTACCAGCTGATTACTGTTGCAAATAGTACGGAAACTGAATAAAGCTCTTCTATGTGTCTCAGTATGTGTTACCTTCACCTTGTTACGCCTAACTTTCTTTTGCTGGTTATCTCAATCCTGCGCTTGGCTCCCATTTGATCTGAAAACTAAAAGATTTCATAAAAAGGCAGTAACTTTTGAAAAGGGCACACAGCTTTATAGCACCCCTCTGGTGACTAATAGGCTTCACTGACTTTGTTTCCTGGCCCCATAGCTTAAACTACTGTTTCTGGTAACATTCACTCTGCTGCACACTACAACTCATACAGGAGAGGCCTTTCAGCCCATCCAAAAGAGCAAATGATTCGGGGCTGAATTCTGCTAATCTTTGCTGAGTAATATCTTGCAGCTGGGTTAGTCGCACGGAAACACACTCTTTGTGGTTTGAGAGAGAAGGCATCTGACGTTAGGCTAAATATTCAAAAACTTCATAAAATTGTCTTGCAAAAGATTTCATTTGTAAGGTTAACAGCTTGCTGACATCAGAGACTACAAATTATTCAGCTATCATAGCCATACTGCAAAGCTATACTACAAAATGCACTTTCATAGGCAGTCACAGAAGTAAAAAGAAGAGGATTTAACCTGGCGAGAGCCTGACGCTTCTGCACATACCCATGCTGGCACTGTCCCCTTCAGGAGGGGGCTTGCAATTTGTGGTGTTTCACTGGGGCCTGGCATTCTGGTTTTTACAGTTTCTGCCTTCCAAGCATATGACTAAACTGATTTTGAAAAACAAATAATGAATAAAACATTTCTGCTAAAAAAAAAAAGAATTCTAATAAAATTTTGCCAAGCTTCCAGCTAATGCAAAATTGCAAAAAAAAACAGCACTGTAATCCTACGAATAACAACAGTGACACTTAGTCAGACCCTTTATTTGCAAATCTGGTTGTTATTGCTCTGTCACTGACAACAGCAGTGAACAGGCACTTTTGCCTTGGAGACTTCACAGTTACGCTGTAACAACTCAAGAGAAATGGGGATTGATGGAGAGGATTTGACACAGAAGTGGCTGCTTCCATGGTAATAGTGCAAACGTCTGAGACAACCTATTTCAGATCAAATAGGGAAGGGTCATTCATGAAGATCCTCCATGTTTCCAGTAAGTCACTTGAGAAGGGGCCAGGAAGAAGTGCCACCAAATGATGATGCAACTATTGTCTACATAACAAGCTATTGTCTACATATCGTCTATATAACAAGGTGAACCACAAGCCCCCAAAAGAACCCATACTAAAATTCAAACACCACTTTTAGAGATAGGTCTTACCCAAGCACAACACAACTTCAGAGTCTTAGGGTGTCTGAAAGTCGAGCCACAAGACTAAATTTTGCAAAATGAAATTAGTTTTTATGACTTTATCCAGAAACCCTTGGTCCAAACAGTCTAAAAGAGTGATGCAGTTGAAAGCTTAATCCATATTTTTTCTCAGAAGTCTCTTTGTCATTTTTTGTTTATACTTTTGAGTCCCCATTAGTGAATGCCTGCTAACAAACAATATGTTTAAATCCAACAGCTGTTGTGTTTGGGTCTTCATCGTCAAGATGCTTGTTCCTGCAAATATATGTCTGCTTTTGTTTGTCTGCTGTGGGTGTTTTACCGCATCTCTCATTTGCTGTCACTTGCTGTCTATTTCCTGGAAACATTAGGATTTAATTACTTGTCAAGTAACAAATAAATAAATAAATAAATAAAATAAATGTGTCTCTTCACAGGCTGCTGCTTTTAAAAAGAAGGCAACATGACAACTACAGATGCTGATGACTTTTACAACTTCTCAGCCTTTGATCTCAATGAAACTGGAAATAACAATTTTTACACATTTACAAGAATCTTTCTGCCCTGTATGTATTCATGCGTTTTTATCTTTGGGCTAGTAGGAAATACTTTGGTCTTTATCATACTAGTTTTCTATGAGAAACTGAAGACGCTGACAGATGTGTATTTGCTGAACTTAGCTACAGCTGACTTGGTCTTTCTTTGGACCCTGCCCTTCTGGGCATATTCTGCTGCTCAGGAGTGGGCTTTTGGCACTGTCGTGTGTCGTATTATACGGGGCTTGTATAATCTGAATTTGTACACATCCATGTTAACCCTAACCTGTATAACCTTTGATCGGCTTATTGCTATCACTTTTGCCACCCAAGCACACCGGCGTCAAAGCAAACGAATGACATGGGGCAAAGTAATCTGCATCTTGATCTGGGTGATTTCGCTAGCTTTTGCTACACCACAGTTCATTTTTAGTGAGGCATTTCAGATGGATAAGGCAATATGTCAAGAAAACTATCCAAACCATCGCACAGAAATGGTTCTTGAAGTAATCCAAGTGGCTCTTGGCTACTTCATCCCCATGCTAGCCATGACCATCTGCTATTCACTAATCATTAAAACGTTACTGCATGCCAGGAGTTTTCAGAAGCACAAATCCCTGAAAAAAATATTTTCTGTAGTTGCCATATTTATTCTTACTCAGTCACCCTATACTTTCTTGAGACTGATAAAGATTTCAGACTGGAGCTTTAACTTGAACCGCAACTTTGAGTATGCAATCATCGTAACAGAAGCTTTTGCTTATTTCCATGGTTGCCTCAACCCTGTCCTGTATTTCTTCATTGGGATGAAATTCAGGAAGAATTTCCAGAAAATTATTAAAAAGTCAAGATGCATCAAAAGGCAAGTTAGTGTTAGACAGGGGCAAACCACTGAAGATGAAGGCTCTAAAACTTTTACTGCCTCAAATAATGCAGAAGCAACAACCATGTATCCGCTATAAAACCACCTAGAGAATCTGGCAACTCTTTGCAGCTTCTTTTTTTTTTTTTTTCTTTCAGTACTGAGATAACTAGCACTCATGGAAGGGGACACAGAGTCCCATTAGTAAAGGCACGTGATCTGTTTCAGGGCAATGTATCTTAATCATAACATTTCAGTGTTTCCTGCTTTTCCTAGGAATCACAATCAGAGCTGATCCTAAGACAAAGCAGGTAACTAAATTAACTGTGCAGAAGCTCTTCAGTAGGCAGAGACAAGGCTATAAACCACCTTTCCTCATGACATAAAGCTGACTTGGATCTCATGACCCCAGAGAGGATGGAGACACTTATTCCAACCTCTGGCCTGTTGGTTTTCCATGAGAGGCATTTGTTAACAAAAGCTTTCAGGAGTTTTGTTTGAAAGACATTACAGATTCAGCTCATTTATCTGATGAGAATTCTTGGATTAAAAATGTACAAATTTCAATCTGATCTTTTTTTTTTTTTTTTTTTTTTTTACTGCCCTTTTTCTGTATTTTTGCATGCTGGGAGAAGGCCTCCACATACCTTTTACTTCTTCAGTGGTGCTGTAAAATTTCTGTCATAAAACAGGACATTCATCTGCTTGCCCATCAAACATCAGGTCTCAATCTCTTGTACGTATCTGCCTATCTCACCTCGGAAAATGAAGCCCATGTTGCCAGATAACTAGACTTCATTTCAGCACAAGAGATATATCACACCTGGGCTCTCCACACTCAGCAGTATTTCCTGAAACTCAAACTCGCTCACTCTGCCTCCCACACAGTCTTTGCAGCATTGTTTAATAATAAAAGTATCGCAGCCTTTCTTCCCAGAACCTGCTTAGCACACGGCGTTCCCAACACTGCAGAGTCATGGCTCCTTCCACTCCACTCTCCTTTCCTGTGTCCCCCACAGCTTCCCACCCTGGGCCTTTCCACATGTCAGTGGGAGGCAAAAGCATTGCAGGGAGCAGCACAGAGTGAGGCCAACAGCAAAAGTCTCTGCAGAGAGAACAGAGCACAGGCAGAGACTGGAATGGGGAAAGGAAAGGAGAGGGAGGCTGGAGAGGAGCAGGAGGAGGGCTTTAGAAGTCCCTTGGATTGCAGCTTTGAAATACCAATTTTGACCTGTTCAAATCCTTTTAGCAATAACTGCTGTCACTCTGCACGTTCCTTTTCTTCCTACTAACACTCAGGCCTTCCTGCCAGATCTGCCCTGAGCCTACTGACACCACAGTGCCCATGTCACTTCTTTCCCTTAGAGAACAGCTGCTGAGCCAATCCTCCCTCTACTACGCAACCGCTCTTGTTCCTCCCATGATGAAATGGTGCTGCAGCCCTAAAAACAAAGCTAGGGAGGGATGTTGTTTCACTTGGTGCCTGTGTGCCAGTCACAACTGCCACCCCGGCAGGCGGCCAGGAGGCTGGTTTTGCCAGGGGAGGCTGCTGAGAGGCGCTGCCGTCCCGCTCCTCTCCTCAGCCCAGGCAGCAAACGCCTCCTATGTGCTGCCAGGGAGCTTGCCCTCTGTGCTCTGCTGACAAGCGGCCCGGCCATGTGCGAGCTGTAATTAGGCCAGGGCAGGACGTCATGAGTCACTAGAGAAAGAAGAAGCCAAAGCAACCGCAGTGCCGGCAGACTGCGACGGTCTCGCCACCAACAGCGGTGCCAAGCTGCAAACAAACTGCGCTCCCCACACAACGGTAGTGGGTAATTTTTTAACACCTCTGCTGTCTATGAGCTTGATTCTGTTGCTGCAGCACTTATTCCAGGTATTTTTCTGCAATCTGCTGAAACGGAAGCTCAGTGCACTGGTTTACTCCGGGGTCTCTGACACAGTATCCTAGCCTTTGCTTTCAGGCACAGTCTTCTAATGAGAACACATTAGAAATAAAAGTGGTTTAAAAATTAAACACCTGATAGGAGAATCCACCTGTCTTGAAGCAGTGTGGTACAACCACAGCAGCAAAAGATTATTGCATCTTCTTGCATTAAGCTTTCAACCAGGTCGCTCCCAAGCCACATCGCAGAGCTGGGAGTGCAGAGAGACACAGAGCTGCTCCCTCCTGCCCCGAGGGAAGGGCCGCCTCGGTGCCGCCCGGGGCTATGTGGGCACCCATGCAGTTCACCTGCCCCACGCCTGGGCAGACCATGACCAAGAGGAATTTTACTTGGTTCTGAACTGACCGTTACCAATACAGGCAGTTGCTCAAAATCTGCTGTTAGGGGCTCTTGCCACAGGAATCATTTCACAGGACCTCAAGGAACATATGACAGCAACTCAGTTATGCGAGGGAAAAAAAAAATAGATCACTACAGCAAGCAGTAAAGAGGGACAGACAGAAGACTGAGTGTCGTGGAAGATATTCACCACTTGGAGTAGCAATTCCCCCTTGCAGCCCAGCTAGGGCTCAGAGCCAGAGCAAGGTAAGGCCAGGGCCATGAGCTGCCCCAGGCCCTCAGACAGAGCGAGGCCATAGGAGGCTTTGCCAGCAGAGGCTGCCTCTGGCAACCTGGAGCGGCCAACCTGCCTTCTCTTTCCTCTTCCGGCTACTCCCTCCCCTCCAGGGCTGCACCAGCCAGTTCAAATCACTGTCAAAGGAAAGGCTGCTTGGATTGTTTTCAGCAGAATCCCAATTGAGAAGTGACTTATTTACTTGTACGTAATCCTCAAACATGCATCCAGCAAGCATAATCTTGGATTCTTTTGTTCTTTCCCTGGCACAATTCCAAAACAAATGCCACCCCATATACTGAATTTCTTGCAAACAGAATATTATTGGAATGACAGAGGTTTGTTATTTGTACTTCAAGGCTACCTGAAGTCTCCAAACCATCATCAGGCCACAGTTAGCTGGACACTAGCCAAAAAAAAAAGGATCACAGGTCCATGTAAAGTCAAGGTGGCCTGCCAGCCTCGTACAGTCAAGGGATCTGCAGAACCAAAACCAGCTCAGAAAGCCCCTGCACTGCAGGTCTTTGGCAGGTGGGAAAACACCCTGGCGAGTTATCAGCACATAACTTGCTAGCTAGGTGCTAGTTATGTGCTGCAGGCTGCTGTCCGGGATAGGGCCAGGGGTGAGGTGAATATTTGCTCAGCCCCAGGATAGCGGCACTGGCTGCAGACCCTGAAGAACCCAGGGCACCACACGCTGATACCTGCTCTTGTCCTGAGCCACTCTCAGGCTTCAGGTACACACACACTCCCCACTACAAAGCAAAGTGTGAAAACGGTGGTGCTGCTTGTGGCTCTTTCTTCAGCACATAGCACAGGTGTCACACCATCATCTGACTCGGGTATCAATTCCAGCAATTAGATCAATTCTCGTATCACAAAACCATGCAATCATCACAAGACACTCAAGCCATCTGTATGGCAAGAAGGCCATTCTCATGACAGATTCATGTCTGAGCTAATGAGACCTTGCAAACTTCACAGTTGCCATGGTGGAGGGTAGGTAAGCCTTGCAAAGTATGTCCCAAGTCCAAAGGATGACTCTAAGACCCCCATCAGGATGCGCTTGGAATAATAAAGAAACAAGAACAACAACGCGTAAAACAACCAAAGGCAACACTTATTGTCTGACCCTCCTGTTTACATATTGTGAACTACAGGAGATAGATAACCTTTAAAAGTGCACCGTGCAAGTAAGTTACTGGAGGGAGCCGTTCAAAGGCAGTCTTCCAGTTTCAGTGGCAATCCTTCCTTCCAGCCTAAATACACTGTGGGGCAAGATAAATACATCCCAGTGCTAAAAAAAGTCCTCAAAAAATCAGGCACAGACAAACTTGCTTTTCTCCTGGTTGCAGGTTCCAGCAAAAACTCTCCTCTGATGTCCCCTATGCAGACAGCATGAAATCTTCCAAGTCATTAACTCAGAGTAGTAGTACATTACACAAGAGCTAAAATAAAAAATCTCTGACTTTAAGCTGTCACTTTGTAAAACAAAGGTAATATTAACTTGACAAAAGCACTGTGAAGCTTAACACAATCATGTCTGCTCCATGTATGATAAGCACAAATCTATTGTCAATGTGGATGGTATATAAAATAGGCAGAATTCCCAGCACTTTTTATGCCAAGAAACAAAACACAGAGTTTTGAGAAGCATTTTTTTCTTTGTTTCTTTTTTTTTTTCTTATTCAAGTAAACATGTCTGTACAATCTGCCTTCTATTTAAGTAGCAGTCACTGTGGTTTATGCAGGAAGTGGTTCTGCTGAGGGCAAAAGAATCTAGCTAAGCCTTTTCAGTAGCAGACTGGTTACTCTGTGGCTATTTTCAGTTTAGCACTTAGATCTATCACCCTGATTTTGCTTTTGAGAAGCAAAACAAGTAGAGAGTTGAGGTGAAATTGCTCTTCATCTTCTTTTCCAATATAGAAAAGCTGCAACTTTGTCAAATAAGACTATTAGCAGAAATTATTCATTTTTGAAACATGAAACATGTTTTGAAACATTTTACAGAAGGAAATTTAATAAATATTTGAATGAAAGTAAAACATTAAACTATCATAGCACAGCATAAAGGTTGCAAACTCAGCAGACTTTCATTGCCTTAATTGCTAAATTATGCAGAAACAAATGTTAAAAAAAAGACTGAAATACACAGTTCTGCATGAATTTTCTGAGGAAAAGAAAGTGAAGCTGTGGCAGATTTAGTTATGTAATTGCTGTTCTTTTTCCTTTCTGTTAACAGTCTCTTAAGTAGCAGGGAATCGTACATAGACCAGTTATTTTACACTCACTTCAATCAAATCTATCGTAAGATAAAAAGATTTTTGCTTCTTTTTTCCACCCATAGTAATGATTGGTCTGATGAAGAGTATTTGTTAGCTCCTACCATAGAAAAAGGGGAAACAACCAGTGACTGGTCTGGCTTGTGAGCTGAGTCTTTCAGCATAGAAATATGACTAATTCTTTGTACTGGCGGAGAAGCAAGAAGAGAGAGGACAGACCTGTTTGGATTTACTAGATTTGCTGCTGACTGTGGAAACGGGCCAAAATGATTTTGTGTTGGTCTACTGAACGCGTGGCTAGGAATGGAAGTGTTTTTTATTCATGCAAAAGTTGGCTATAACCACTAAGGGAAAAAACAAAACAATAAAATCTAGAAGGGTTTCCATTTCATGAAACACTGTTTACTCACAGATCTGTCATGCTTTGATCCAGAGACTCTCCTTCCATCTGACTTTCATTGTGGACCAAGTCTGACTCCTGTACTTGGCACAACTCCTCATCGGTGATTATATCAAATGCTGCATCATCTGGTGGTTTAGAGGCCTCACTTGTGACTGTGCCATAAAACAACATCAAGAAAAACATCAGTAACATTAGCACAAGTATCTGTGGTTGTCTGAGAAATAAACAAAACAAAACAAAACCAAGTAATGAACCATCGCCACTAGAAAACCCTTAAGAAGGAATCCTAGGCTACTACTCTACATTTACAGAGGCGTTAGGCAACTACTAAGAACCAATTGAAATCCTGAGGCAACACTTAGCCTCATTTAATCTACATGCGGATGTGTGGCAATATGAAGAATATCCAAGGATGGGACCAATTCCACCCTGACAACACTCCGTGAGTATGCAAGTTCATGAAGCAGGAGGTGACCACCTGGTTTCTTGAAGAACATCCAAGAATCCTACTTATTTCATAGCAGCACATGAAACAGTGCACTAACCAAAAGCTGCCTCCGTAGGTGACACTGGGGATTCCAATGAAGCTGGTGATCCTTCCTGGTTTGCACTGGACCCAGAGTCATCTGTATAGTCCACAAACACTCTCGGCTTATTAAAGCAAGCCTTGCAGCAACGCTCCTTCTTCCCGCCAGGCTTTGTCACCATGTAGTTGTTGCAGCAGTAATAGCAGAAAATGCGACCACACATTCTAGGAATGATTCAAAAACAAAGGCATAAGAGTAGTGCCACTTATAGGCAGCCATTACGTACGTGACAGAACTCAGGGCTTTGCCACAACAGTCTTGCTTGCTGTAAGTCACATCCATGGCAAAGCTCATAACAGACACTGTGCTGCTCTCCGAGATTAAGCAAGCTTTCTTGACAAACAGGAAAGAGAAATGCATATGCAATCTTTATTTTCTTAATAATGAGGAAAAATGGAAAAAAACTCAAAAATATTGAAAAAAAAAAGGAAGTATGATTATGCATTTAGATATAAAGAAATACATAAAAAAGAATGAAATTACCCACAAGCATGCAATACAAGTAAATAAAACATATATTAAATATTTTTACACAGACCAAATCTCACATTCAGTTATAGCAAATATCTAATTGATATTAAGGAGTATAAGAACAAGCCTCTACTTTATCACCTTGGCACCCTCTTCAAAAAGGGAAGAAGGGTCAATACTGGAGATGTGTATGTACATTCATTGACTCTGCACTGCCCACCTCCACAGCCTGTCATTATTAAACCCATCAAATACATTTTAATGAACATGTTGAGACTTTCATGAAGAAAAGCATCTAGCAGGTATTATTGTCAAGTTTGAAGTCTTAGCATTTTTGGTTTTCATAATTATCTGAATCAATAGTAGGTATTGCTGGAAACATGAACAGGTTTCACAGGTTTTAGTAGAAATGAGTAATTTGAAAGCTGCTGCTGGAAAATACTTCATTATTCTTTAACCACCAAGAAACATTCTGTACATTACCATGAAATTGAAAGAGCCCTACTTCTACATGCCTTACACGATGAATCAGGTAATGAGGGTAAAGGACAGTAAAGAGCCAAAGCAAATATATCACCAAGAATCTGAAATGTACTGAATGTACTATCTGAGCTATATATTTGAAGAAATCTTAGTGAGGTAACTAATGACTTAAATCAGGCTAATTTTAGAGTAACCAGCTCAACTTATTATTTCTTCCAAAGATTACTGTGCATTTGGTAATTATCTCTCAACCTATCTAAGGCAGGTAAACATATTTATAGTTTTGAGACAGGTTGGGTTCATTCTGGAATATTCTAATCACAATAACAAAACTATCTTAGTGAATGTTAGTGTCCTCAAACATAGATCAGCAGTCAGGTTGAGAAAAGACTGCAAGGAACATGGTATGTAAAGAGTGATTCTTTCTCTAATGCAAATTCTTGGTTTCCAGAAATCAGAACTGAGAACTTTAAGGAGTATTTTCCCTAGGTAAACTATAAATTGTTTTTTCCTTTTGAACAGCATGTTAAGAGTCCCAAACCCACCTGCAGTGATGTCGGCGCACCATCCATGAAAACTCTCTCTGGCAGTCCAGGCAGTGGTTAACATCCACATCCCCCTGCCATTTCTGCTCTGCACTAAGCTTCTGCTGGAACTCAAGAGCATCTGATTTTTGCCACAGAGCATCCTTATCTCTGCAGAGACACAGTTAAAAGGAGGAAAAACACATAAGAAATATCCATGGTGCTTTGTTAACTAACCTCAAACTGAACACTGGTGAAAGCTTCACAGTATAAATTGCATTGCTATAACTTCCAGGGAGCCTTCAGGAATAAAAGATGGATTGGGAAAATTACTAAACTATTTGGGAAGGAAAAATCCGTATCATGCACATAACTACATAGCCATTATCTGAACCTTCAATTCAGAAATAGGAGATTTTAGGCAGTATCTAAGCACATCGAGCCAATATCTCTTAAAATTCTAAACTTGGATTTTAGTTTCTGACTGCTGATTATATTGATGCTAACCTGATAAGTTCTATCAAACGTTCTTCAAGGAACTGTTTTGTTCTCGTCAGGTCATCCAGCTCGGCAAACAACTTCTGGTCGCTGCTATCCCTGTCGGCTACCACCTTGCTGAGCTTCTCGCTGTATTCAAGTGCTTGCTCTTTTGCTTCTTCGGCTTCCTTTTGCGTCCTGATCAAATACAAATGCAATTAAGAATCCTTTTTTAATTCATGTGTGTGAAAGTCTTCTCTAAGGAACATAAACAGGAAGCTTCAGTGAAATTGTTCAGTGAATTACTGTGCATATTTTCATAGCTAACCAGAAACTGTCCAGTTTTCTGCATCAGAGCAACTGCATGCAGATCTGTTATCCGGTAAAAGTGACATAGGCTTTGGCTGGCTCATCAGAACTGTGTGTTCTCCTTCCTCATGAAGAACTATTTTGGACTTCTAGGTAATCTGCATTGTACAGATCCAATCCTATGGACCTTGTAAACACAGCCCGAGTCATATGCCTAAACCTGGTTAGATAACTGCTGAATAAGACATGCAGGATGTGGTCCTATTTAAACAAATCTTACTGTGCCCTTCAAAAAACATGGAAAGAAAAAAAATTGCAATTTTTCCATTCCTTACTAAAAACAAGCAAACAAACAAACCCAGCCAATATTGCTATTTTAATTTTGTGATTAGCCTATAAGAGTAAAATGAGGTTTTGAAATGCCTTGCAGTTTCATAAAGGAAGTGAGACAAGGTATTTAATTCAGCAGTTAATTCAACAAAACAATAAAATTTAAACCATGCATCCTAACTCATGACTACTTTGTAATTTACATACTTCTCTTTGGAGGTATCAATCTGATTTTCCCAGAGAGTATTCATGTACTATTCCCCCTACATAAATCCATTGGCACTCGCTGCTTCATATATCCTAGCAATTTTCCATATGGCTTTGGTTACTGGCTCTTTGCTTGGCTTCCAGATAACAACTTGTGTAAGAGAATCAAATCCTCACCTTTCTAAAAGTCCTTTCAGAGACATCACCTCCTCTTCCTTCTGCAGCCGAGCAGATTCGGATTCAGCCAGCTGCTCTCTTGCCTCATCTAGCTTGCTAGACAAACTTGTGTTTGCAGCCTAGTAAAACAAATCAATATATTTACATATACAGAAAAACCAGCACTTTACCAAGCATTTCACAGTTAGCAAGGCATCTAAACAATGCTTTGAAAGAGTCAATTAAAGCCATCAATCCAGACTTTGCTGTGCAAGCAGACACTAATTAATTGTGTACTAATGATTGATTACTTCTGTCACACTGAATAAAGGATGAACTCTAAAGTAAGACAGCATTAAACAGTGCCAATAATTGTTGTTAGCCCATGTAATCAGCTTTTGTCTCCTTATAAGAAATATCTCTTAAAGACAATGGGTCTAGAAGTTTTTTCAACATCTGAAAGCCTCAAAAGGAAAAGAAAACAACAGTTAAATACCCCCCAGTTTAGACTGCTCATTAAAGCTATATGGAACGTGATGGATAGTGGAAACAAAAACTTAGTCCATAGCCAGCCTCTGCAGACAAATCTGCCAAATTTGGACTCTGTTAATGAATGTAAATTGTACTGAGGCCTCTAAAGGTGTATATATTTCCACCAGCACACAGGGCCAGGTTCCTTAACCTTAACTTTCTGCTTTCTCAACCTCTTATTGACACCTCAGTACTACCCTCTTAACCCAACTATTTGACAAATGCATTAAAAAAAATCATATATATATGTATTTTTCTGGCTGTGTTATTTCTCAGCCAGATCGGTTTTGATTCAGTGCCCCTTGTAGCCTACAAATAGCTGGATCCACAAGGCGGTTTGTGTGGGACAGGACCACAGGGCTTAAGACAGACCCTGTTTAAACTGTGCCCCCATTTAGGAATCAAAGATGCAGCTAGGTCGTGGGTAAAATCTGACTGCCTTTCAAAGCAGGACAAATCCTGCTTTGAGAGGACTTTTTCAAAGTGCTGCCTTTGATATTTTCTGCTTCAGCAGCTAACCTTAGCTTGCCAAGTATTTGGCTGCAGCAACTTGTTCAAGGGCATTCTCAGGCTCACAGCCAGTCATCAAAAACGCCAGTTGCCTGCTTGGTGACACTAATGCCTGTTGACACCAACACCTACTTGTAGCTCTGCAATCTCCTCCTCTGCAGCACACCGCCGTCGCTTCTGCTCCTCCAGTTGCTCTTGCACTCTCCCACACTCCTCACTGACAGCCTAGCAAAGACAATGAATGGGGAGTTAGCATCCTGCTAGCAGCTACCCCTCCACCTAGGAAACTCCCAGGGGTGGGTTGTGAGTGCTCTGCTGTCACACATGGGATAAACACAGCGCCCCTTTCAGACTCATGAAAGACATAGTTAAAGAGGCACACGACTCATGGATTGAAGAAAACTCTCTTTTGTGGTGGCAGATAAGCTGATTTTACTGAAATTTGCTATGGGCTATTACAGTTTTCAATAAAAAGAAGACCCTGTTTGCTAATTGGTTTGGCTCAAAACAGCAAGATAGCCCAAGTCATACTGAGGTTTAAGTGCATATGAGAAAGAAACAGAATGGAATGCACACAGTTTTCTTACACTCACGGGACTTCTGCATACCCAGGGGCACAAACCTCTGATCAGCTGCCAGTCTTAGACACTATCTCAGAATGGCAGAACAAACACACTAAAATCTTTAGCCTTCAGGTGTGCCGCTTCGCATACACAGGGCTGACTCATGCTTTTGTGGGAGCAAAACTTTGATCTTCTCAGACGTTACCTTGAGCAGTCAAAAACAAAAATACATGAGGAATTATCTGCAAAAGCGTATTGTCACAGTCTAAATTTGTTTCCATCAAAATCAGTTGTAAGAGGAAGTAGTGTAGGGCCATGGGGGCAAGTCTCAACATTCATACCAAGAAAAACAAAAAACAAACAAACAAACAANAAAAAAAAAAAAAAAAAAAAAAAAAAAAAGACCGTGACTTTAGGGCATAGTTCAAAGAGATGCCACCTTTAGTGCTGAAGCCAATATAAAAAAGTTACCACCCTCTCCACTACTGGCTGCCGTTTCCAAAGCACATGCCCCTCCACTGGGTTCAGAGGGCCACATTACACATCTTCAAAAAACTCCAAAGGGTTTTTTTTTTTTTTACCTCAAGTCACCCAGCTCATGAGTGCAGACACATTTTCAGATTCTCATGCTAAGGCTAGTTGTGATCTACTAGCCTCGGGGTCTCACCAACTCAAACCTTAATATTTCACCTATTAATTTCTGTATCAGATGATGAAGCAAGGGAAATCATGCACAGCTCCCTGAGGAATAATGATCACATTAATTTACCTTGTATTTTGTCTCATAATTTAGAATCTCTGTGCTCATTTGAAATTTTATTGCGGACAGCTCTTCTTGGCTGGTCTCTTGGAAGCTCTGTGCCTGTTTCTTTGCTGTCTCCAGCTGCATTTGCAGACCTGGGACAGCTGCGGCACATATTTGAGCTTCCTCCAGTTTCTCTTGCAGGCTCTTGTTCTCCTGCCTGAGAGTACAGATGTCAAGCTTCAGCCTCTCCTGTTCCTCTGTAGTCTGTTCTTCCAGTTCTTTGAGCCTCCCCATGGCCTCGACTAACTTCTCTTCTGTATTCACCTTTTCAGAGGTCACAGCACAAATCTGAATACCGAGTTCAGCCATATCAGTGTTGGTCCTGTGGAGCAGATCTTTGTTTTCTTCATTTTCCATTTTAACAACTTCCAAGTACTGCTTAACACTGGACAGCTCTTCTTTCAGGTTCAGCAAATCATCTTCCAGCTCAGCTTTTTGTTGGGCTGTTCTCTCCTGCTCTTTTTTTAGCATTTCTTCTCTCTCTTTACACTGCATCAATTCTTGCACATGGTTTCTGTTAAGTGACTCACTTTCCTCTTTCAGTTGTTGAACAAGGACCTTCTGTTCCTCCAAGACAGTCCCTGTGACTGCCAGCTCGCCTCTTATCTGCTCTCTCTCGGCAGCAGTCTGTTGAAGCTTGACTCGCAGGTCCAGGACTTCTGCTTGCAGCCTAGACACTTCATCTCGGTTGACCTGCAGCTGCTCTTCACTCACTGTCAGCCTGGAGGCCAGCTCTTTTGCCTCTTTCTCCAGACAGGCTGTCTGCTGTAGTTGGTGTTTTTCCACTGATTTCTTCTCTGCTGTGAGGGATTCAATCAGCTCTGTCTGGTGGAGGCACATCTTTTCAATGCTAAGCTTTTCCACCTGAAGAAGTTCTGCTTTCTTCCTGTGATTTTCAGCCTCTGCCCTTAGCTGCTCACACTGGCTCTCCATGCTTTGCATTTCTGCCTCCTTCTCAGTGAGCTGTGACTGCAGAGACTCTTCAGTTTCCTTCAAGGAGCCCAAGCTCTTTTCCATTTCTAAGTTGTACTGTTCGGCACTCTTCAGCTGTCCTTCAAGAAGAGCACAAGACTCCTTGGTTGCCTCTTCTCTTTGCTTCAGTTCTTTGTGGTCGGAGTGCAGAGCGCCTAACCTCTCCTCCAGAATTTGACTTTGCCTCCTGGCATTCTGCAAGTCTTCATCCAGCTGTTTGTTCTGCTCCCGGAGCTTCTTCTCTTTTTCATCGACTGATACCAAGGCATCATCTATCTCACTCTGAAGCTGTTTCTCAGAGGCTCTCAGCCTGGCCACCTCAGCTTCCAGGGAGGCTCTAGACTCTTCTGCATTTTTCAGCTTCTCTTCCATCTTCTTCTTGTTCTGCTGCAAATCTGTATTCTGTGACTTCAGTTTACGGCTCTCCTCATCCTTTTCACTCATTGCAGAGTTTTGCTGCTCCATCTGCTCTTCCAACTGCTTGACTTTCTGGCTGAGGTGCTCCTTTTCAGACAAGATTTTCTGGTTTTGTTCCTCAAGGCTATGCACAGTGTGACTCACCTTTGTTAAGTGACCTTCCTGTAGTTCAAGTTGTTCTGCCAGAGACCGGGCGTTGTTGTTCAATGCTCCTTTCCTCCTATTATACTCCTCCTCAAGTTCCTCTTTTTCTTTCCTTGCCTCCTCAAGATTTTTTTCCAGTGACCCTACCTGAGCCAGCAACCCCATTACCTGGGTCTGGAACTCAGCCACCTCCTTCCCCTTCAAGGTTAGGGCCTTCTGAAGAGATTCCATTTCCTTTGCCATGGTTTCCAGGCTCCCAAGCAGCTTTTCACTCTCTTCCCTAGAGTTAGTGTTAAGGTGATTGTATCTGGATTCCAGTTCCTTTTGTACCTCTTCTTTCAACCGCAGCTCCTCCCTTGCTGCTTTAAGCTGAGACGCATGTTCATCACTGAGTCTTTGCATTTCTGCCTTTTCCTTTTCTTTCTCCTGAAGCTTCTCCAATAATCCTTGTATCTGTATAGCAGAATCACAGTGGGCTGTGGCTTGCTGTCCTTTTTCCTCCAAGGCACCATCAATTTTTGCCAGGAGCTCCAGGTTCTTCTGTTCTGTTGAACTCAGCTTGTCCTTGAGTTCATCAATGCAAAGATCCTTCATAGTGATCAAAGCCCTAGAGGCCTCCAGCTCCTGATTCAAGAGCTGCAACTTTGAAGTACAGTTCTCCTTGCTGCTCTCCATCTGCTCCAGCTTTGTTGAGTATTCCTTCTGCTGCTCCACTGCATTCAGTTCCAGTGACTGCAGGCACTTTTGCAGATTGTGAACAGTGCTCTGAGTGGAATGGGAGATCTCACACTGCTTCTGCAACTCTGCGATCATCTTTGTCAGCCGCGAGTTCTCCTCACTGTAGTTACTGCTCTTCTCCTTTTCTACCTGTACTTGTTCTTTCTGCAGGTTGATGGCTGCCTGGAGCTCTTGGTTTTCCATCTGTAGTTGGTGAATTTGATCCTGAAGTTCTCTCTGTCTCAGCTCAGCCTGGTCAAGTTCTACACGCATCTCTTCAAAGCCCTCAAGGTGTTCAACATTCAGTGAGTTATTTGCATCAGGGCTGGAGGGAAACTCTTGGGCCTATATGAGCAGAAGGGTATACAAAGAGTATAAAATTTAATTCAAAGATGCATTTTTAAAACGCACACAAAAAAATCAAAAGTTCCAGAAATAAGGATGGCCTAGCTTTTTTGTTGCTGACTGCTTGTAATAATAATGATAAAAACAGGATTAAAAAAAAAAAAAAAAAAAAAAAAACGCAGGTAAGAATTCAAGTTATTGATATCCTCCTGGACTGATTGATTTACAGGCTTTTCCACAGTGCACAAAACATTACCATCTATGCACTTAAAATTTTAAATTATTCCCATTTGTTGGTAACAGCTTCAAGGAAACTTAAACATGCATATAAAAGCTTTGTTCTAATGACAGCACTGGGAGAATTCAGATTCTTAAAGCACAGTGACACTACAGGTTGCATTCATAGAACTACAAAACATGATATTAAAAGAAGAAAGTTTTGTTTTCACAAAAGATAACCGAAAATATATTTTGCACACTGTATTTTAAGTATCTTTTCCTTTAAAAGATTTGCATGTTCAGTTGAATCAGTTACTGGACCATCCTCTTCATTTCAAATTAAAGATCTTGCACTGTTTTAAGAGTCATAAGCATCATAAAACTATCCAGCTTTAAGAAACTATGCCAGTAACTAAAGATCTATCATGCCAAGGAAGTAATACTTCTGTTCAAACATTTATTTTTAATCTGCTTACCTGCAAATAGTTGCTCACTAAACTGCTCATGCTGGAACTGCGACTTGGGGGCTTCCATAAATACACTGAAGATCCAAGGGAGGATAGTGTTCTCCTGTCAGTCACATGGAGCAAGAAGAGAGGGCTAAGCACATACACACATGCTTTTCTACTCCTATTTGTAAGTTGTGTCTAGTTATAACTACCACAACAGAAATACAGAACAGTGCCTGTTGTCTAGGCCAACAGTTGCTGAAGCTGATGGAAAACAAAACAGAGAAAGGTGCTGATAGGAGACTGCAGGATTGGTACAAGATTCAATGTTCTTTTCATCTATGAAATTGTTTTGCTGTGTGGTGGCTGCTAAACCAGACGGTGGCAGCATGTGGCCATGGAGAGCTCCCTGCATCAGACCTTGTAGTGTCTATTCTTCTCCCCTCTGAGGGACCATCAGGCCTTCTGAAGTGAGTGCACACTGCCAACTCTACCTACCTCTACAGCAAGTGAAGCAGACTCCTCGGCCATTCAGGCATTAGGGGCCTGAGATCTTTAAACAAAGGAGCCAGGAACATTTCTACTTGTGTCTGTGAAGGTGAAAATACTTTGGGATTTGAGCCCAAACTGCTGGTAGTGGAAAGACTTTATTATGGACCTCTGTGAGCATCAGAACTGATCTCAGTATAATGTAGAAGAGAAAAAGACCAACTTAGTCATAGACTAATTACATGGAGTAACCATATGCCTGCTCTGACACAAGTATTCCTACCTTCAAAAGCAAAAAAAAAAAAAGCTTTTACAAATTCTATAGGAAGGTATTGCATGCTACAAAGCAACAAAGTGTTTCTATCTTACCTGGCAAATGTTGGCCACGCAGCATCTAAATCGTAGCCTCTTGATGCCAGGTCAAACTGAACATCAGTAAGCTCATAGAGTTGACCCACAATGTCAGAACTCATTTTGGAATTCAGAAATGGACTTCTTGCATAGTACCAGTCACTTGAAAACAACAACAAAAAAGAAGTAATACTCATTTATAAGTGAAACCAAGCTGGAGTTTCACTTGCAAGAAAATAAACTAATTTGCTCTTTTCTCCTAAAACACTGACTCCGTCCTAGAAAAATAATTTCAAATGAAAAATGAAAGCAACTAGACCCATCAATCAAGATGCCATCCCTTCAATATGAGTCAAGGCAAATGGACTCAGTGAAGCCTACAGAAACATTTTTTCCAAGAGGCACCCTTTTGGCTTTTTTCACACAGCTGGCTTTTCCTAAAAACCCAACCTGTGTCCCTCCCAACTAACTATAAACTGTCTTTGTCCTTCCTTGGTCAGGGTCAAGATGTAGAGTAGCAAGCACTTTCTAAGGCTTTGTACAACACTACCCAGTTAATTTCCTTTCTGCTGTAGAGCACTTAAGACAAACCCAGTGCCTTCAGTTTTTATGAAAAGTCGACCTTCAAAACCCACATGGAAGCATCAGGACTTGGGTGAGCCACTCACTCCACGTGTGCTGAACTGTAACAACTTTGAGCATTTGCCAGCCTAAGATGGGTATGAACTAGTAACCCAGGCCAGATGGTCTATTTTTATCTGTATCCTATTACCAGCCCTATAAGCCAGACACTGGAAAGGTTTCCATTTCATTCAATAGCCATCTGTCAAACTTTTGTTTTGTTGCTTGTTTGCACTGAACAATTTTCCCCCACACACACCTTAACAAAGTATTTTGCTATTTACCTGGTCACTTTGGTGTTCATAAAACATTGCTGCAAGGTATCTGCTAGTCTTTGGTGAACCAAAGAGTAACGAAGAAAGGCTCTTCCTTTCCCAAGAGATGTTCGTAGCTGGAAGGGTTAAATAGGAAAATAAAAATAAAATCTAAGCACTATTTATAAACATGTATAGAGACATGAGCAGGACAAACTACATACACATGCAAAAAACACGATAAGCCACTAGGTGTAAAGGAAGTAATAAGAAGTGCCACTGAGACACACTCTCTCCCACATGGAAGACATCAGAGGACTAATGCACCTTCCAACATGCTGAGTACACAGGTTTATATTATGCTAAGGGAAATTCCAATACAAGCCAGGAACGCCCATTTTTTGGCTGCTTCTGGCCACAGCTGGGTGTGCTTGAGGACAGATCTATCCATTGCACAAAGGTATACAGAAATACATATATATATCCCCAAGGATACAACACCAGTGCATGCAAAAAGCCTTAATACTCACACCAAGAACAGCTGCATGACTGAAATTAACAGATCTTTTTAGGAAGATGGCTAATAAATCAACACGGGAGAAATCACAAAACAGCACTGAATTTTGTTAAAGCTACTGACTTGTGGACTAATGCTCTCTTTTGTTTTGTCTTTCATATTTGAGCTATTTGCTGTCCTTCAGAAAACCACTAATGTTTTGTTACTACTCAGCAATGAAATCAATAATTTAGGAATGGAAAATTAAAAAGATAAAAAGATTTTCTCAGCAGTTAGCTATGCTCTCTTATATACTAACCAAACAGCTTACTCACTTAACAAACTGAATTTATTCATGAGGAAAAAATGGAGGTCAAGAAAATATTAGAAGGTTGAGGTTCAAGTTAGTTGACTACTTTAAATTTTGCCTGAAAAGACAGAGTGGAAGAAGGTGTAAAGGTTGTAACAGCTGTTTCTTCATTTGATCAATACTCCACAGTCATGGAGAGTAATATCTTAAATCTAAAATTCCTTGATTTTGCTGTCACTGGGCTTCTGCCCTCAAGGGCATACAAAGAAAGTATTTTTTGTTAAATTTCTGCAATCCATTACATAAAAATGATCCCTGGGTATTTCCCAGAGAGATGCAATCCCTGCCCTGAGCACAGAAGCACACTGACAAGTGTTTTTCCTCCCTTGGGGTTTTAGCGGATCCCCTAAGATTAGCCAGAAAGCCACTGAAAGCTACCGAGTTAATTCAGTCTTTATTCCCACTGGCCTATCAATAGCAATCTTCTTCTTTGCATAGAGATACTAGAACATGCCTGACAACAGAAAATGGGGGAAATATTAACATATATGCAGCTACCAGTAGCCAAAGAGTATCCAGAGAGCTTTCTAGAGCCCGCCAGACTTCAACAAGGCAGGCTCCATGCTGAGTGCATGCTTTGCTTAAGCTAAGGTGGTAGGGCTGGGCATAGCTCTTAAAACCAGAAAAATACGCAGCTGCAGAAGACTCGCAAAAATGTGTTCTCAGTGTAATCACTTTTGTAGCGCAGGGAAGGAATCACAATTCACCTCGCGCCATGAAGGACTAGGCTCTCTGTCTAGTTAACAGCGAGGCAGTTTCTGGAGTGCCTCCATTTTCTATCTTGCTTTGTCTCTCTAGTGTGCCACGCTCCCCAATATCAGAGCATTGCAGACAAAGCGGAAGAGGAGGCAGCATGCTGTTAAATGTCTGTCTTTCCTTAAAGAGTGACTGGCACTATTCTTTCCTCCTTGTTCACTTTCAACTTTGAAAGTCAACATATACTGTTTTGTGAATAAACTCATGAGATTTGTAAAACTTAAAATTCTACCCAGCTAGATTCAAATACTGCCTGCTCATTTTCACCTGTACTGAATGGGAACAATCCCATATTCATTTCTAGTGTATTCACCACAAGCTAACAAACCAAGTTACCAAGTTAAAAGAAAGCCAGTTTCCATGGCTGCAAAGAAACTGAAACAGGAAATGTCCTTCTACCAAACCATAGTATCTGGTATTAAGCAAAACATTACATAGTGATAGCTACTGGGGAAGGAGGAAAAGCAGAGCTGTCCTGACACATGGTAACATGCACAGTGTTACCACACTGAACAGACTGTTGATGCCCAGAGCATGGTTGTTTTCGCAGAGAAGTCAGGTTAGCTACTGCAGCTGAGAATTTACAGGACAGTAACTACAGCTAGAGGACCTTTTCTGCAGCTGAAGTCACTGCCTTTACTATTCTGATCTTCCTAAAGGCTGCGGAAAAAGAAAGACTGGCTCTTTCAGGGCTCTCCTCCACTTCTTTTTATAATGTCTGCTGTGGCTTGTCCACATTGGAGCTGCAAAATTCAAAGGAGAAAATGAGTGAGGGAACATACGGCCCACCTGTGCTAGAGTCTCCTGACTCTCAGATGGCTCAATGTAATATTAGCTGAAGTTGCTGTGGAGGAATTGCTCAGAGAACAGTAAATCTGCTGTAAATAGTAACATAGCATTGCTTCACAGAGATAACAAAACTGGGCTTCGGACAACACTGGCTGCACTGTCAAACCACCACCTCTTTCTGCCCACAGGGAAGTTCCTCTTCAAATGATTCTGGGTAGTTGAAAGACTCAGACAGGATCAGCATTGTAAACTTCTTGCCGCACTTATCTCATTCACTAATCTAGTTACAGATGTAGCATGGCTGTTACGAGATTTATTACTAAATCTAATAAAAACAAAAATTTATTTGCCCTGTTTGTATCAGCCTACCAAAGGTAACAATGACAACCATCCTGTACCATTAAACCATATTTTTTGACATCAAGGAATAAAGTAGAGACAGGAGATGAATCTCTGCTCTCAGTCACTCCTCAACTTCACTGACAAATGAGTAAGTGTTAAGAAAGGTTACCATGGTGATCCTTTCCTCTCATACTTACAGCAAGCCCTCCTATAAAGGAAGCTGTGCTAATGATGACAGGCTCTGTCCTTTGCTTAATTTTTCATTCCTTTTTAGAGTGAATGTTAGTAATTTAATGAAAAAGTAGAGCAGACCCAGAGACCAACAAATGTTTTGTCCACATAACACTTCAGGCCATCTAGTCTGACATAATTCGGTGCTGCTGCTCCCTCAGAAGGACATACTAAACCATGAAGGATGTGTTGTGATGTTTAACAGATATACTTACTTCTGTAATAGACTTAACAAAGCGGATTCCATCATTAGCTCCCTTGACCTTTGCCAGACAGTCACAGAAATAATCCCAGTAGTCTTTTCTATTTCCCAGCAATGTGTTTTTTTCTTTCAGATCAAACTTAAACAAGGAGAAAAAAGTAATCAGTGAAACAAATATAAATACACTTAAATATAGCTAATGTGGAATTCTGTTCCTCTCACAACTTTCGTAACTCCCCTTAGCTTTAGACAAAGTATTCACGAAGGGAAGAGATATTCTATGGCATCAATGCAATCCCAGAAGCAAAAGAGTCTGTTACAAAGAGTAACAGACATTAATGTTCTTGCTTTAGTTAAAAATAGATATCTGTTTAGAATTTCTGAAGCGTTCAGTTTTAGAGCAGCTTCAGCAGCCATTTATCAACTGCAAGGAAGTGCAAGTCCTGCAACAAGAACCGTGCCAGCAGTGTGTGTGTACATACCAAAAAAACTTGCTTGAGCTAAATCATGCACAGAGAGGTAAAGCAGGAAGGGTATGGAATGCATCTTGGATGCTTAAATCCCAAAGGATTTCTTCAGCTGCTGCTGAAGCCTGTGCAACTCAATTAAAACTACCTTGCCTGGATTAAGGATAGATTAGAACATTTGTGTTGTGGTCAGTGACGTGATTATAGTCTGTAAAAACACAGACCATGCAAATTGAATTTGTTTGCCTGGCAAAGCATCTTCTGTTACAATTTAACAGTTCTTAAACTTTGAGAAGGCCAAAAAGCAGCATTCCAGATTTAAATTCAGTCTTTTGTATTAAGTTCTACATACTATAAAAATGAATTTCCACAATGAAGTCACAAAAAAATCTCTACATTATTCAGACTGGAGTATTTGCACTGTGAGCTACCTACCTGTATTTATTTTGCATTAAAATGTGGTCAGGACCTCATTAACACATTTTTTTCCAGGATAATTTAGAAGTGCATGTCTTCAAAAATCAGGCTCGGATATCCCAGGTCAATGGGAAATGTCTTACATTTTCCAACCAACCTGCCAACACTACCTTTTGATTACGTTTATATACTTCTACTTTAAACAGATTCATGAAAGACCACGTATTTCAGCCCACTTTCTGAAGCAAGAAAGACTTAACTGGCTATTTGTGATTACTATTTGAATACCCCACACTTTGTAGAGACAGTAACAGAAAACAAGTCCAAGCTTTGATGATGGATTATGAATAACAAACATCACTTTTTACCTGGAGAAGGTACTCAAGCTTGTAGGAGAATTTTTGCAAGCTGACGCTGTCATCTGTGATCGGTTCCCCTCCTTCTTTAAATTCTTTGCTTAATTCAGTCACAGCATCTTTAAAAGAAGCGAATGATTAACTAATGCAAAAGACATTTAGTACTGAATCCCTCAACAACTAATTTTTTATTTTGTCTTGATGCTATGCATGTGTATTTGGCTTCTTTCAGTAAAAAAAAATGTTTTAATGACAGTACAAAAGCTTACTGCTAGCTATGCTTGTAATTTAAGGCCACCTATAACAAAAACTAGAGCTCAAATTATGCAAGCTGTCATACTGATTTATTATCTCTTCTCCTTAAAAGTAGTAAAACCTTCTCCTGAAACTCAGTAAGAAAAGTGGTAAGAGACAATTGCAACCTTGATTCTCAACAGAGGAAAGATAAATAACTTTTTTCTGTCTCATGTGCAGACTAAGGTTCTTCTATTGCAACAGACAATTTTGATTAGAAAGGGCAGAACACATAATCTGCTAAAGGGGATCAGTAACACAAGAACAGTCATTCAGTCAGCACATTTATCTTCTCCATGCTTTATTCTGGAAGATTCACAGCTCGTGCTGGTTACAAAATGCAAATGGAAATAAAAATAAAAATCACATAACAAGAAGCATACAGCCATTCCTCTTCCCTAAAACCAACTCCCACTGTGGGTTAGGACATCCCAAATTAAAGCATGCTGCTCTCTGGCCCCAGAAGGACACACTTCTCAGCACCCAAAGTTACCAGTTTGACCTAGTTCTGCATTCCTTCCAACTGCCCGAGTGAGCCCTAGCTCCTAGCTCTCTTCCTCCACTTTATCAATAAAAATCTCTTCCTGTTAGCAAACACATAGGTCTCCTTTTTATATTTGAGGAATATCCAGACTCCCAGCTTTGGTGTGTACGAAGTGCCTGGCTCTTGGTACAGGCAGATGTTCAGGACAGAAAAGACAGGAAAACCTAAGTCTGTTGTCAATATTGCAGGCAACATAGCTATGAAAAATGAGTCTGGCTACAACCCGTGAAGAGCAAGCCAGGTGTGCAGAAAGCACACTCCACTGCAGCGAGAGGCACACATCCAATTCTCAGGTATTCTTCCTTTGGCTCTCTATCTTCACATTACTTTCACCCCCTGTTTTGTCCTTGCCCACATTAAAAGCAGCTTGACACTAGGTTCCCATCAAGGGAAGGGATAAATATCAGATACTCTGTTTCTCTCATGTGAAATCTTATACCAGCATAGCTCTTCTCATGTGAAAAAGCCCTAGCTCATACCGCGCAAGAGAATAATTCCGCTTTTCCTCTGCAGAAAGATGTTTTTAAGTTGTAAAACCAATTTCTGATGGTGTATATTGAAGTTGGCAGGATTTAAGGATTTTGGATCCTTAGTACAGCACATCTTCCCTCACACAGAAAAAAAATCAGTCACGTCTCCAATAAGCACAATGCAGACCTTGCATACAGCAATTGCGGCAATGCACTTCAAGTATTAAACAGTTAAAAGCACAACTCCCACCCTCTGCTATTAAAGCATGCAGGATGCAGTTCAGTCTACAAAATTAATCTGTCAGCATGACAGCATACCTTGCAGGTCCCTGATAATCCGCTGCAACTGGCTTTCGCCACTTGTTGCTGCCATCTTGAAAACCAAAGGACTTTCTTGTCTGGGCTGTCAATATTTTCATCCATCTAGATCAAAACAGCAGTGTCCATATCCTTGATGACCCTTGGGCTGATGAATATTATTCTTATCTGTGACACCTGCAATTCTGTTAAAAATAAAAATAAATTGAATGGATTTATCATCTCAGAACAGACATATTTAACAGAGGTGCTTTGGCATTTTAAATCCTGTTTAGTGATGAATTCCTATCACCTCAATTCTTTTCCAGAAACCTCATTCACATTTCTTTCTAAATTATACTTTCTATTTCAGGCCTTTCTGCTTCCACCTTTCAAAACTACAGAGCGAATGGCAGTACCAATTCTCCCTTTCTCTTTGGAGCTACAACATAGCTAGTCCTACAGCCCAGTTCAGGCTGTGATTTAATGCAACTCATCTTGTGACCATGAGGGAGGTTCTGATGACACAGGACTTTCTCCTATCAAACTGCTTGCCAAACCTTCTTTACAAGGCGCAAAGAAAAATTATATATGGACATTTCCATTTTGAAGAGTGTTTCAAGACACAGACTGGGCACGGGCCAAGGTGTCCAAAAATGATTCAGATTTGATTCTCTGGCATTGGAAGATGTTTCTTAATCATAAGAGCTACAAAGAGATTCATTACTTGACATTGGTTTTAATACGAGAAAAAACTTCCCCCCTCAGGACCCACTGTTCCCACTGCATGTAAGAGGATAGCAGGATATTTTAAGCTCTGTTACAGCATCCCTGGCTTGATAAATATACTTCGCTCACTAGAGCATCCAGCTCCCTCCATCAAAACAACATGTAAACTGCACCTCACACTCATGGAGAATTTTTCATTAATAAATGAGCCTCAAAACACTTTCCTGGAATAAATAAGCTTGGGGATCCAAACTTTCAAATACTAACCTGTGAACAAACTTGCAAAACAGCCCTACAGAAACTGTATAGGAAATGCATCAATCTTCAGACAGAATTCTGTCTCCAGTGGTACAGTCTGAATCTTTATCAAATTTGCTGTTACACTTTAGAAAATTTGCTTGTGTTGATTCAAGTTGAATTACAGCAAAAAATCTTATGAGCTTCTGAGGCACAAATGTGACTAGGTCACAAGGTGATAGCTCATTTCCTCTTTATTTCCTTCATCGCCAAAATAACTAAATTGTCATGGTCTATGTAGAAGTCTGGATGGTTTGAATTCCTTGGGATGGATTGAAATGGTTTCCCTTCTACCCTAGCTTATCTAGGCAGCCTTTGGAAATGGTCCTGATGCGATCCTGTCTTCTGTCCTTTCGGTTACAAGGTAGAGGTGGTTTAAAGCAAACCTTAACCAAACTAGAGAAGCAGAAAGATGCCAAATAGAAAGAAAAGGCTGAAATGAGGCTTACTAGTGTGTTTCTCTTAATACCCATGTTTCGTTACCTGCTAGCTCCATTTACATACTGTGAAGGCCCTTGTCATATGTTATGACATGAACGTTGGTATCTGGACAAGCACCTGTGCTGCAAAACCCCTCCCCATCTGTATTGCCTGAGGGAGAGAAGCCCAGTGCAGAAGAGAGCTGACGACCTTACCGTGCTGTCAAACTCAGTCTTTCACCTTAAATCAACACTTTCAAATACCCAAGAATCCTATCTCGGTGTTTGTATAAAATATATTTCCTGCTAACCTGTTGAGTTTGGACGCCAATGAAGACAGGCAATAACAAGCCCAGTGAGTCAACATTTCCTTTTCTGAGCCTGCACAGCAGTATTAGCTATGCCTGCTCAGTTTGACAAGCAGTATGGGAAGGAGCAGATATCAAAAGACAAGACTGTGTAATGTGGGCCCTGGCAAGTCAAAACGCACGGCCAAACCCAGTGCTGCTCCCCTGTGGTGGGAGAAAAGAATAAGGGGCAACAAGGGAGCCTTGCTCTTTGCTTCTGTTAAGTCCCACTTCTAGGACTCAAGCAGCACCAGGTATGAGAGGGCCATACCTAGAGCAGTTAGGATTGCAAGACTTGTCATGAAAACAGCAAAGGGCCCAGGGCGAGCATGCACAGGGCACACAGAGGACAGGACACTGACCTTGAGCCCTTGCTTTGCAGCAGCCAGTGGGAAGCAGGACACGCAGTGTCCTACAGCAGCCAGGAGAACAGGGGCCATGGGAAGTGCTAGTCCCTGGCAGATGGCCCAGGTGCAGATTTGTTGGGGTTGGGTTGGAAGATTAAGGAGGCTTTAGAGTCTCTCAACCCCCATTAGATTTGAGCCCACTATCACACTTGCCCCAAAGTCACAAACAAGGATCTGCTGCGTGGATGGCAGTTCAATGGCGCAGTGCAAGCGAGGCAGCATGTTCCCAAGGGGCTGATCCCAGAAGCCAGAGGAACGTGCCTCTATTCCTGCCAGGATCTCCTAGGCAGAGCACAGAAGCCCTGTCATACAGCTCAGCTGCAGGCAAACAGGTGAGCAGCTCCTCCTCTTCACCCCCGCCCCAGCCTCCCGTTTCTCCAGGTCTGGGGCAGCAGAGCCCGAGTTTCCATCTTCCTTGCATCAGCCCCCAATCCATGAGCTGCAAAAAGGGAAGAAAGGCACATCGCTCCCCAGGCCTTCTTGGACTGCTGCAAGGAAACAGGATACAGGCCATGGAAGGGTGCAGAGCTCGCAGCCACTATGCCTTAGAAAGCCATCAGCGTACCTGAACTGCTTCCCCAAGGCTTCAGAGTAGAAAGAGCTCCTGTAAATACCTCCCCGGTCCTTCCTGGTCTAAGATCGTTTTGCCCAGAGTTGCCTGCGGCAGAGCCCTGCTCAGCTGCCATTTCCTACCCTGTTACACACGTCTCTAAATGGCTGTCTCGTGAGAGCCGCAAAACGCCTCGTGACGCATGTCCAGCATGAGTGTCCTGCTTCAGGCCCTAAGCTTTTGTATGTCACTCTGTGCTACATCCTCTGCAAGGGCCTTTGACTGAGGCCAATGGCAGCAACCAACATAAAACTGCAGAGCTGAAATGAAGTTGGTGGAGCATCCCCGAGGACAAGGCAGGGAAGGGAAGGCAGGAGGGGACAGGACACGGGCCTCCTCCCCTGCCTCCTGACATTTCTCTTTTGTCGACTGTGAGTTTGTTGGTGTCTCCAAGAGGCACAATTTGGAATTCACTGGCCAAATTGGACCAACTCTGACAGAGATGTAGAGGTCTTGAAAACCGTAAGCTCCCCTGTGTGCGATCAAACAGCAAGCTGGGAGGAAGGGGAACTGCCACAAAAGTAGGTACTAGCTGGTAACTGTGATGGCCACTTTCAGAAGGTAGCATAGAAAAGCTACCAAGCAGCTGTAAAATGGCTACGAGAAACAGAAAAAGAAATGAATGCAAATCTCACTGCAAAGCTCAAGGAAGCCTATATCTCTCAAAGTAATATCACAGATTTAGTTGAATAATTGCACTCCCGTAACTGTCTGAAGAAAACCTAGTTTGATATTGCAAGAAACATGCAGCCCCAGTAGGTTTCCCAGCAGCTCTGCTGCCAGCTGCTCTCATTTTTTACTGTACAACTACCTGCACATTCCTAAAGCTGAAGAGCTGTTTCCTGCCATTAAAAGTTTGAGCTGAACTTCAAAAAAGACAAGGCTGCAGCCCTTCTCTCACATGCACACACAAGCTTTTACTGGACAAGACAATTCTGATGCTTTAATACAACATATAGAGACAGGAGACCCTTAAGGAGGGACACAGGATGGCAATAAATAGGACATTTGCAACCAAAAGGCAGGGCTAAGCCTGGCTGTCACCGAAGGTTTCCATTCTCTGAATGCTGAAGCTAGTTCTGTTCTGAGAAGTGAAATTTTCATGCTAAATCCTACTTAGTTCCCTCTTGGTTTTCCACATCAACAGATCTTCATATTCCAAACACGAATATGCATTTTGCAAGTATTTTGGCTTCTTTTAGCACCTTAGGCAGATTACAGGCCACCACACTGCAAACCTCCGCTAAATTTCCTAGACACACAAACTTCAATGTAAAGCACTGGCGTATTTACACCTTTTGTAACAAAATGCGTCTTGCGGAAAAAAATGCATTCAGGAAAAAAAAAATCATAAAGTAACACAGCATAGTAAAACAGAGTAAATAGATGAAGAGGACAAAAACATTCACAGATTTTACAAATGCCTGGGAGAAGAGTAACATGTTCATAGCTAGGGCTCCTTACAACAAAACCTTCTTTAGGCAGGCCTTGCAATCTAAGCACAGTTACATTTTACAGCATAAGATCAGAAATCTATGACATTCCCACACTACGGTCTGAAGACCTAACCTGAATGGAGAGGCTAACACACACACAAAAATAACCTTCATGCAAGCTTTCCTATCCTATCGAAGACAGGCTTGGTTCTCCCCCTGTTATATTCCTTGTATTTACAAATTGTGCTTAGAAAGAGATCAAGGTTAAGTTCCAGATAGGAGTATACAAGTAGTACAATAAGAACTGTGAGAGATATAATTCATTTTTACAGTGAATGGGGAAAGTGGTCAAATCAACTCTCCTTTTAGTGCTGCACCTACTGACGGAGGCCACCACACCAAGAATCAAGCTAAAACCTTTCAAAAGGGTACACCGAAGCTGTGCCAAGCAAGGCCGATACGCCAGACCAGAGACTCAATTTCTTCACTTGGAGAATACAGCACTTTGTCTCCAATAGTCCTTGGGCTACTGAAAGTTAAACATGAACTGAAATAACTACTTACGCAAACAACAGAACAGGGATGCGCTTGTATTTCTCGCACAAGGATGGCCCTTGTGTCATGTCATGGAAGCTGCCTGTTTGAGGAAGCAGTCAGTTCCCAAAGAGAAGAGGCCTCTTCTGACAACAGGAATTGCGCTACTCTCGCTTCTAAATAAATGATCCCCGCTTTGCCCTTAGCACAGGTCACTCCATGCTCTGAGTGACGGAAGCTACACTGTGTTCACTAACATGTCCGAATTGGCCTAACCTAACTCCCAGGAACCCCCAAGACTTGGGGATAGCTGAAAAGCAGCAGCTGCTAGATCACAACTCCGAATGACCTCCGTCTCAGCGGGCCTTTCCTCAGCGGCAGTTTTACCCGTGTGCCTACCATTCCACACTCTCCCTCCAGGCCGCAATTCCCGAAGTAACGGCTGCTGCCAGCTGATCGTCTGGAGGGGTCTGGCCAGCGGGCGTTGAGCTGTGTCCGTGTGTTGCACTTGGGTTGCCCTCTATCCAGCTGACGGCACCAGCATCTGCCTTGGTCACCTCCTGGCCCATAAGCCGTTCCCAGGGAAGTGGCAGCAAGTAATGCTGAAAATCACAGGTTTTGGCCACATGCTTGTGGGACAAACAGCAGGCAAAGCACTTCAGGCAAAGGCCAAGCTGCGACAATGCAAACTGACCAGTTATGGAGTGAATCACGCTACCCCAGAGCCAAGAGCAAGAATTCTTGTTTGCTTTGATCCTCAGCAGGAAACATCAAGTGCTGCCTCTTTCTCTCTTTGCCTGTGGGTTTCCCAGTGAACATCACCAATCCGAGGGGGAAGCAAGAGCTGGGGGAGTTACAAAATCCAAAGATTTACAGAGCACTTGGCAGAGAAGCCTGCTGCAGAGCGCTGGCCCGGAGCCTGCGGGAGGCCGCCAGCTTGGCAGGAGGGATACCCTGATCCTGCCCGTCTGCTTTCAAAAGCCTGGTTGCCTCATGGCAGCAGCAGTGCTGGTCCTTCACATGCCCACTTTCCCTCCCAGCAGCCTCCACAAAACACCCTGATGGGCAAAAATAGTAAGTCAAAGAGAAGGGTTAAGCCTCTGTGCAGCAACAGTTTCCACCAAGTATGTATGACCTATGAGGTTAGGGTGGCGCGTTTAAAAGGTTCATCTTGCAACAATAAAGATATAAATCCTGTTTTGAAAACACTTGAACAAAATATTTAAATTATTACTATGGCGTTTCTAGGCACAAACAAATCCCCACTCCCCAAATCCGTATTGCTTTAGGAAAACAAAGAAAGGAAATACGCTAGCTATAAACTGCTAAGGAAGCTTCTTTTCATTGCCAAAGCCACAGGGAAATAAAAACATGGTATATAAATACATAATAATGTGTAATAATAAAACCACTTGGGTTTTTACAAGTCTCTTCACTGTAATAATCTAAAGAACATCTAAAGAATACTACAAGTAAAGGCTTCAGTGTTCATTTGAAGTTCATTTTCATTTTCTGGTATAATTTCATTTTTAAGCATCCTTTCAAAAGGACATTCTTAATTTTAAAGATTGTTAATGATTTAATTTGAATGATTTAATGTTATGCTTAAATTAAATATCAATTTTTAAATGTGAAGAAAAAAACCCAACAATCTCCGTTAGAAATCACTTTCAGTCCCTCTTCCTTGAGTTCCCCCTTTTAACTTTTACAAAGGTAACAACATTTTTCTTTATATTTTTGAAGTGTTCTCACACTAGTTGTCAAGTCTAAGCAGTCCAGTCCTTCAGGCTGCTGAGACAGACTCCCATTCCTTTCGTGTAACCGTCTAGCTGCCAGCATAACACACCCTTTAGCTGTTGTCAGACGGTGTATGAGAGAGGCTCTTGTTTGTACAAATATCACGCTCCACAACCAGCTGGCTCGTCAGAAGAAGTTGGGAAACACGTTCACATGAAATGCTGGCAAATATATACAGGAGGAGAAGAAAAGCAAAATCTCTCTCTACTTGTTTTGAGCCATAGTTATCTCAGGCACAAGTTGGGAACAACAGTACATTCTTCTTCAACATAGAAATGTTTGGAAACTTTGCTTGGACCAGCTGGAACATTTTTTTAAACATAAGTGCTCCTACAAGGAGCACTGGAAAACACCAAGAAATTGCATGTGCACAGCAATATCTTGAAAACATAACTCACCCTACCACAAAGACAATTCATCTTTTCATGTTGCAAAATATCACAGCTGACAAACCCCTCCTCATACTCTTTAAAATGAAGCAGGTAAAAGCCTGGTTCTCCCTTTCCTTCGTCTGCGCTGGAAAACCTGCTCTGTTGGAGGGGGGAAGGGGAGCACGACACCCACCGCCCGCCAAGTCCGTATGCCGAACAGATGCCTGCAGACGACCCCACCGAGTTACATGAGCTTTGCGCTCCCCTGGAAAAGATTCTGGCGCCCAAACGCCACCGAAACGCAGCGCGCAGACTCACCACTGTGGCACCCCTGCTCGGGCACAACCTCAAAGGCAAAGCCGCGGACCGTGGCACAAAAAAAACACTTTTCCCCACTCCCGGAGTGCAACAGGGAGCAGCGCGGGCTGCAGGAGGGGCAGCCCCAACCCCAGCCTCAGCGCTGAGGAGGGACCCTGCGCGCTAGCCCGGCTCTGCCCGTCACCCGCAGGCAATTTGCCGATGCAAGGGCAGCGGGATTAGGGATGTGGCAAATATTTGCATGTCAGCGCTTTGTGTCTGCCCAGCGAGGGCACTGGCCAGGCTTACAGGCCGCCGCTTTCTAGTACCGTCCGAGCGGTGCCGGGCCCTGCCCTCAGCTCGGCCCCAGCGCTGGGCACCCAAGCTGGCCTGGGGGCAACAGAGTGGCCGTGGTGGTGGGGTAAAAAACAGCAGGCAGCTTTGATGCTGGAAAGAAGCACAGTTGCTCAGCGGGTGTGACACGGGTTACAAGGAACAACATCAGCAAGCGCCTCCGAGGCACGTGGGCAAGAAGGCCTCGGTGTGTGTGTGTGTGTGTGTGTGTGTGTGTGTGTGTGTGTGTGTGTGTTGGGGAGTCTGTCACCCTGACTGTGCTTACTGTGGGCTGTGTGAGAGGAGAGGGTCTGTCACTCGGCCTCTGCGTGTGCAGGGGGGGCTGTCCCCCTGCCTATGTGTGTGTATTGGGCACTGTGAGAGAGGAGAGGGACTAACACCCCCTCCGCGTGTGCGTGCGTGGGTGTGTGAGGTTTGTGTGGTGTACGTATGTGTGACGGTGTATGTACTTGGAATGTTTGTGTGCTGTGTGTACACACATCATGTGTGGGCACGTATGTTGGTGTGTGTGTCGGGGGTGTTCTGGTTGTGTGTGTGTGTGTGTGTGTATGTGAGGTGGTGTGTGTGTGTGTGTGTGTGTGTGTATGGGGGATGTTGGGGGTGTGTGTGTTTAGGGGTTGCTGGCCGTGTGTGGTGTGTTTGTGTATGTGTGTTT
>VZSV01000038.1:4103344-4121084 GCA_013398735.1 Nothocercus julius | reverse complement strand
CTTCTCCAGTAAATGTGGGCGTTTCTCCCAAATCCCTCCAGAAGCGGTTTTGAAGATCACCTGCGGCCAAACGTTTCGTCATCAGCCCTCTGCTTATGCCTATACGCCACAAGCTTCGGTTTAGGCACCCAATCACCCTGTTTCTAAGACCGAGGAAATAAATACATGGAGTTATCCAGCCATGGACGTGTCTCCCACATCCTCCTTTTCCTCCATCTTCAAAAGGCTTACGGATGACTGGGCGCCCATCCAACTTTGGCAAATAAACTTCACCTCAGCCAGGCCTCAAAAACATTTCCCACCAAAAGGAATGTCAGTCACTCCAGCAAGTGGACAGCCTTCCCTGGGAAAAATCTTTTGACCTGTTCATGAAATGTTGCCCTTGTGTTTGCAGTCATAAACACTCCATAAAATACACGATTGACTAAAATTACGTAATATTTTCCTTACACTCAGGCTTAGATCAAGATCGTGCTACATCCTTTCTCATGTAGCTAGAATATATGCAAATATAAAGGGTAAAAACAACTCCTGCTAATAGGAGTTAAGCTTAGATCTAATGCAGGCTGCAGTTCTTTTAGATTGAACTTTTCTGAAAGTTCAGTTTGAATGTGATCTTTTTTTTCTCTTTTTTTTTTCCTCTTTTTCTTTTTTCTTTGCATTTTAGGGGAAGTAGAAGCCATGTCTGTACAAAGTGTGCAAATAAATTTAGTTTTGGTTTTAATGGGGATGCATAAACAGTGCTCTGTTTTTATTTGAGAGCCATTTTCTCTAGTCACATGTGACAATTTACATTCTCTCTGTCTAGCTCATCATAAAGTAAAATGCTGCCAGAGGTCATCTCATGCTATTCTATGATTCTATGATTCTAAGTTATGCTTTTTTTAGGAGGCATAATCTCATATAGTAAGACACATCCGTAACATGTTTTGTCATTCTTTGTCAGGCTTTGGACAATGAAACCTAACTTATCAATTCTGGGTTTGGTAATGGCTCCTGTTAGAGGACTGTGTTCTTCAGCCTGAATCCTACCCTAAAATAATCTTTCAGCAACATTTATTTGGTTTCATATTACTCAGGCAAGAAATCATAAACTCATAGACTAGTTTAGGTTTGAATGGACCTCTGGAGGTCACTAGTCCAGCCTTCTGTTCAAAGCAGGTCTAATCAGATCAGGTTGTTCAAGGCTGTATCCAAATAAATTTTGAACACCTCCAAAGACAGTGATCCCATAGTCTCTGCAGGCCTCTGTCCCAGGATATTACCACCCTAATGGTAAAAAGAAACAAATCATTAGATCTAATTGAATACATCGTGTTCCACCTTGTGCCCTTTGCTTGTCTGTTTGCTGTGCATCTCTGAGAATAGTCTGGCTCCATTTTCCCCTTTTCCTTTGGTAAGTGGTTGCAAACAGGAATCCAGAGCCCCCAGAGCTTCCTTATTCAAGGCTCACCAAACCCAGCTCCTCAGTTGCTCCCCATATGTCATATGCAGGCTCACCGGTGCCAAGCACAGGGAAGGATGTCTTCCCTGGACCTACTGACTATGGTCTTGCTGATTTAGCCTGGGATGCAGCTGATCTTTGCTGCAAGGACACTTGCTGAAGCACCCCCAGATCTTTTTCAGCACAGATCCTTTCCAGACTGTTGTCCCCGCCAGCCTATGTGGTTGTTCCATCCCAGATGCAAGACTTTGCAAATAAAATAAGAAGTAATGGTTTGTTTGCAAGCCCCTAATGGTCTTCCATCTAACGAGCCTTACTGGATTGCTTAACTATTCACCATGGTCATGTTCTTATATGCAGAAGGCTCAAATGCAGAACAAGTCTGCTAGCCATGGTCCCTTCCTAGGGGTGATGTCCATGACATGACTTCGTCGTTCTTTGCATTTCAAATACATGGATAGGACTCTTAATGTGGATAGATGGACTCGAGGTTCACTGTCGACAAGTGGTGTGCTTTAGCCTTGGATGAATTCATCTCACAAAAAGCTCCATGCAGCTATGTAAACCAACTGTGTTTATGTTCCTCCTTTATGATCCTATATTGCTAATATTCATAGGTCATCTTTGCTGGTACTTCCTATTGTCCCTTCTCATTTTGACTGGCAGCTGACTCACAGAATATTTTCCATTCTCATTTTTGTACTCACTTTAGTTTTGCTTCTTGAAGAACATGTGGACTTTTTCAGGGCTTCTATCCAATTACACTAGTGGTCAGCAGCTGTGAAATTACTACAGTGAACATCAGTCAAAGTTTTCTCCATTTAACATGGGCCCTTCCAATTCTAATACTAATGAGTACAAGAACTTCAAACTGTTGAGTTTGCAAGGACAATGAAAGGGAAAATGGAATAGAATTAGTAATAAGGGAATAAGGGAAAATGAAGTAGGATTTTGTTTATGATTTTAATAACACTATTGGTGTTTTCATGGTACTGAGGTATAGATGGAGAAATCTTATTTCATGGTCAAAATGCTCCTGGCAATAAACAACAGCATATGCCATGCTTTGTCCAATGCATTGCGTTGAATTTGGAATCTGAGTATCACTCTGATTATGATCAGAAGCAAAATTATCATTGTTTTCAGTGAGAATAGGATGCTTTTTTAAATGTGTGGGGTTTAAGTTTTCTTGTTGTACTCAAGGCAATGTACATTAATGATGGAAAGGAATATGTGCTTCACCCCTTGCCAGTAAGGATTTTCCCTACTGACGCAGGAGTGACTGATGAAACTCCTGTGGCTTCAAGGAACTTTTGTACCTCTCACAGCTCACAACAAATTCATGTTAATCTGCTGTAAGGAGACAGGCAGAGAGACAGGCTCAGTCCAGCTAAGTGCCTCCAGGAGAAGCTGTTTTTTTCTCCCATTCCCACTGAGTGGAGCTTAATAAGAATGTAGTCTGAGCAACAGTAGCATGTCCACGTAATTGTAATATGCACTGAAGGTTACAGGTGCCATCCAGCACACATTCTGCATAAAGGCACTTCTGGCGCTCTACCACGGTTGTGTTATTGTAACTCATCAGCTGATGTCCCCTCAATTGACTGTGGTTTCCAAAAGCAATTAATTTCTCCTTTTTCACTTCACAAAGTCCTTTCTCTCAGTTCTGCATTTGTTCAGACCACATAATAGTTGACTGAATGAGTGAAATTAAAGATTCAAGGTCTTCTGAGCATTATGGTTCAAGCACAGCAAGCCAGTATTTTCCAGGCACATGTCACTGCCAGAAGGAAAGAGATTTTTCAGCACAGCTGGTTATATTGTAAAGACTCTACTGAGTCTCACGGACTGCCCGTCCACCTATACCTGGCAAATCTTGTGGCTTTAGCTGTATCTATATCTAATAACTTACGTATATAAACAAAGATGGATGCCAAAGTATTTTCTCCTGACAATAGATAGATCTCAATGCACCTTGCAGGTCTCTGTGCATAGTAGCTGAGTTTGGGGAGAGGGGTATTACCCCAGAGGAGGATTGCTTTGGGACAATTTGAATAGTAGTGGGCTGTGGGACAGGACAGAGTACATGTGATGGTGCTGAGGAACCTGGCCAATGTCATTGCAAGGTACCGTCTGTTGCTGTTGAAATGACAGGAGATCGGGAGAGGACCCTGATGACTGGAAAAGGCAAATGTCATGCTCATTTTCAAAAAAGGCAAGAAGGATGATCCAGGGCACTATAGGCTGCTCAATGTCATCCCAGTCTCCTGGAAGACTGTGGAGAGAGTTCTCCGGGAAGCCATTACTTCTGCTGGATGCAGAACAAAAAGGGTTGGGAACAGCCACTGTGGTGTTTTCTCTACCAAGAGAAAACAGTGCATGACCAATCCGGAAATCTTCTACAAGGAGCTGACAGGCTTTAGAGGTGAGAGGTGGAATAGATGACATCCAGAAATCCCTTCTTATCTAAATGAGTCTATGAAAGTTTACAAATACTTGCTCAACTGGAAATACCTCAACTTTAATAGTTATCCAAGACAGACAGCAGTAGTCACACCACAGTATTCCACTGAATTTCTGAATGTTTATTAGTACCACTTCATCATACCAGGAAGAGAAATCTCTATATGCTGAGTTACTTTGGTTAGAGTAGGCAGCAACACATGGGAAATATTCAGCTAATTGAGTATTATTCCCTTTCAGTATTCCTTTTACATGCTCAGATATACTCCAACAAAATATGCTCAAGCTATGAACAGATTTAAATAACTCACTAAAAACTGGGCAGAGCAGGATCACTTAAATCTCTTGTGCCTCTGTTATACTGCTTGACCTTTTTAGATAAATATAAAATGTATTGACAGTACAAATTAGAGGGAATGTAGATGTAGAACAGTGAGTTGAAAGACAGTTTGCTGAAATGACATAGATGGGCAAGACCTTGTTCTAGCCATTTTCCCAGCATTTTCCTCTTGTAGATCTTTTCTGGTGTCAGTGAAGGGCTCCTGATTTACCAAAACATAAGAAAGAGCACTGGGATTCATTTGTCCATTAGAAGCTTGTTTCTTCATAGCTGCAGTTATAGAGTCTCCAGTCTAAAGTCCCTTGAAGTGTATCGAAGGAATCACATTGATTTCACAAGGAATCACACGTCTCTTACCGAGAGACAAGAGCTGGAAGCCAGACTTCACCACAAGTTGCATCGTTCCATGCTTTGAACACAAGCCTGTTCCTTACAGGATTAATGAGTAATTTTTAATTTTTTTTTAAGCTTTTGGCAAACATTGTAATATTATGATACCAGAACTGACTTGTTCAGAAAGATGCCCTCAGTGATAAGGGATGAGATGAGAGCATTTGGCTCTGGCAGCTAAACTGAAGCACAACTAGCAATTATTGGCAAACTCTATAAGAAACTAGGACATTGGTTTAGATGGACTCTTAGTCTGCCTCAGTTTGGGCATTACTGGATTTCCATTTTCTTGTGAAATACACAGCAGCTTAGATGTGGTCTGCTTCACGTGATCTCTAGAGATCAAATGAAATAGTGTAGAAACAACACAGATGTCACTGAAAATGGTTGTCTAAGAACAAAACCCAAATTGCTACTCAGAGCAAAAATCAAGTCTGATGCTATTGCAAAGCTACTTTGGCTTTCTATACAAGCACTGGGCAATGAAATACTAGTTTGCAGTTTTCCAATTTAGTTATAGTAGGGTAGGCAGTATGTGTTTTTTACATTATAAAAAAAAGCTATCATGAAGATTATCTGTTCCTGTGGAGAAAAAAAATGTTGCTTTTGACTGCTGCAATCACAATATCATTAATTTTGTTTCAGTGATGTGTGATGCTGAAGTGGATTCTCTCAGCTTGCTTTCAGTTGTGAAATCGTATTTTAACAACATTTAAAAATATTCCTGCACTTACCCTTAGCAAAATTTTCAAAGTTAGGTTCATGCAAATATTTGTGCTTTATTTCCCATGTGCTTATGCAGATGAAACTTGTCTATGGCATGAAAGAACTGCATCTGCCCGGAAAGCTGGCTAGACCAGGGGTGAGCTCATCTGGCATTTAGACATGGGGCAGGTCAAAAGCAAACATGTGGCTGGCTTTGATGGTCAGATCTTAAGCAGAGATTTCAACATAAAGAGGCCAAACTTTAAGTTTACAAACAAAGCAAGCTATTTCTAACCAGCTATTGAAATAAGCCGTTTGTCCTGCACCATACACTATGATCTTTTTATAAAGGTTAATTCTTTTCAGGACTATGGCAAAGGGAGAGAGGGAGAGAGAGCGCAATTAGGGGCAAACATGCTCCTGCCTTGCATGGAAGAGGGGCTCCAGATCCTCTGACGCATACTGAAGAGATATTCAGAAATTGGAAGGTGCCTGGGGCAGGAACAGTGACAGGAGAAAAAAAAGAATATCTCAGCAACCAAAGTATCTTGTTACAACTTATGCTCTTTCTAGGACTCTCCCAAAGTTCCCATTTCAGATGGAGAAAAGTGCCATTACATTAAGCTAGTTTTATATACATTTACCCACCAACAGGTAAAGGAACATTTGCACTGCAGACTTCAGAGAATTTGTAGATAATGTCAGGCCAGTAAACCTTTAAACCTCCAGGAAGAGAGAACTGATGAATTCAGCCTTGATATTCACCACTATAAAGCACTAAAAGCTACAGAAATACATATGTGTTCATTGCTATACATCTATACACAATCCAAGTATTTTAAGTCAGACAAAAAGGTAATGTGAAGTACCATTTGTGTTAAAGTTTGTTGTATTATGTTTCAAAGGAGATTTTTTTTTTTTTTTTAAAGAAAAATCAATGAGAACAAATCCATCTCATGGAATAAAAGAGCACAAAGTTAGACTTACAGATGAATGAAGTAGCTTCTCAGCTTCTCCCAACCACTGCAAATACTTTATTAGTAGACTTTTGCAAAGACTAAAATTTTTATCTGTTCCTCAGGGAAGTGCCTCTAAAATTAGAGATTATCCAGGGCTTTTAAAATCTGCAAGTTAATCCGGGATTGGCTTTAATAGCTAGGTCTTGCTTCAGTAGATGGATGCATCTTCATAGTGGAATTTGCCTTGAGAAGAGATCCTGGGGCTGGAGACTTGACCGGTGCCACATGGTAGACATTGACTAAATAAACGTAACAAATGCCTCTTGAACTTGACCCCAACGAATACATAGAGCACTGGGTTGAGGCAACAGTGGGAGAAAGCAATTTTGCGGCTGATGTGAAAGGCAAGTTTGGAGTCCTTTTCATACTGACAGGTAGGTGATGGAAAAGTAGTCAAAAAACTGAGGATGTTGTAAGGTGCCCAACTCAGGAAAAAAGCCACCACAATAATCAGGATGAGTTTCACAGTCCTGTGCTTTCTGCGAGATTTTGCTCCGAGGAGAATTATCAATATCTTGACGTAACAGAACACAATAACTGCAAAGGAAATCAGGAAGAGTATATTTCTCTGATAGATGTCCACCTTCTTCCATTTCCACTCAGTGTAATCACAGGTCTTCATGCCGTCCACGCTTTCTTGTACAGTGGTGTGAATCACCTCAGGAACCACAATCAATATACTGCAAGTCCAAATGGCCAAGCTCACCAGAAAACCACAGCACTGTGTCTGGGCTCTCAGAGTCGAAAGGGGATTCACTACAGATAAGTACCGCAGAATAGTCATGAGAGTCAAAAAGAAAACCCCGCTGTAGTAGCCAGTGGAGAAAACAGCATTCACTGCTCTGCAGAGGAACTCACCAAAAATCCACCCGAAGGACTGGTCCACTACCCAGAAAGGCAGCATGCAGGAGAAGACTAAATCAGAGACGCAAAGATTCATGATGAAGACATTGGTTAAAGATGTAAGGTTTTCATATTTGAATAGGATCCATAGCACTAGAGTGTTTCCTAGTAGGCTGAGTAAAAATGCCAGAGTGTAGAGGATAGTAGTGAGATGGGTGTAAAATACAAAATAGTTGCCCTTATCGCAGACATTGCTTTCATTAAGATAGTATTCATATGAATAATTCCCATATGAAGAAGGTGTGTTATAATCTTCATCCATTTGCCTATGTGAACCTCACACAGTTCTCCAGCAGCTGCTTCAAAGAACCACAACCAGCGATCTAAGCAAATCTAGTGAAAACACAGTCTCTTAACTCCCGCTCTGGACAATTTTGTTTGAAGATATGAAAAGAAGCAGTGAAAGTACTTTTTATCTTGTTTTTGAGAAAGAAAGGGATCATTTCCTCCTATGAATATAGCATGGCCAGGTTAAAGATTTACTCTCAGAGCAGTGTTGAGAATTGAGAAACCAAGAAGTTTTTAAGACGATGTGGTCAGGGACAGCTGCAAATTATTAAACCTCTACTATGACAAGGTTAAGGGTGCATAGCTTTTTAACCTAAGTACCTCCGGACTGTTAAAGCTGGTACTACTTTTTAGGTTGTCTGCAATGGTAATTTTTACCAACTTTCTGAACACTTGAACCTGTATATGATACTTTGTCATAATGCTTTGGCACATCAGGAACTTAAAAAGCTGAGTAATACCGGTGTTAAGTATAAGAATGAAAAATGGAAAAAGCTGTGTTTTCTACAGATTTTTGTCTTGAGATTGGTTGATATCTAAAAATCTGCAAGCTCTAATGAAAGCATTTCCTGTGTTGGGCAGTTGTGCATCTCTATCATTATTTGATCCTTGGGGATGCAATAAAAACAAGTGCTCTTTCCTCAGGATGGCTGCTGGTTACGTGTCTGCCCCACTACAAGTAGGAACTTAAACCCAGCTTGATGGCTGAAACTGGCTGAGACTTAGAAAAGTTACTGAGAGTCAGAAGATGACACACGTCCAGAGAAACATCCAAGGGCAGCATGCTCACTATAGCCTCATTTCTTTAGGAAATTAGGCTAAAATATGGCTAGAGAAAAGTTAATGGCTCCAAGCAGTGTTTCAAAGTCCAAATTCAAATTTGTCCCGGTTCAAATTACCCTCCCAGATGAAAGCTTACCTGAAGAACTGTTTTTGACTGAAGCCAGTGGGAGAACTGCCACTAATTTCCTTGGAAGCACAATCGCAACAAAGAAACTCTGAGATTGTGCTGGTGACATTTTTTTTTCCTGTTTTTGTTTTTGTTTTTAATTAGCAAAAGCAGAATCTGCTGGCCATGCCAGGACCAGATCCACTTCTGCAGGAGGACAGAAGTGGCTGCGGGCGTTTGGGTGGCAGGTGCCTGGCGCCAGCTAGAGCTTGGCCAGAGAGCAGCCAGCAGTTTGGAAGCGGCCACGCTGTTTTGGAGGTCGGGGACATGGGGCATTTGGTACCCCGTGTTAGGAAATGGCCCTGGCTTGATTAGTTTGCCAGGAAAGGCGCAGTCCTAGCTGGAAGTTGTGCCTGTGGCCCTCCGGCTACGACATGCTGCCATCTTCAGGCAAGGAGAACAACTTCCCTGTTGAGGACACGGTCCCCTCTGCTTTCACTGCAAAGATGACACTTAGGCAATGCATGGTTTAGACTGATGTCCCCGTCGTTGTCGTGTCCTGTTTCAGCCAGGCTGGAGTTTGGGCTGCTCCCGTGCGGCTCTACAAGAGCAAAAAGGAGCCTCCTTGCCAAGAGCAGGGGCCCTCTGCATGCTGTGCGACCGCGATAACCCCCGTCCTCACGCGCTGCCGGAGCGCCGGGCAGGAGGGTGCTCCTGGCAGCCCCTGGAGCTGGGCCCTGGGGCTCTTCCTCGGCTCTGCTCCGGCCCCCGGCACTGGAGCCGTTGCCCAAGGGCCTCCCTCGTCCCCCCGGCACCGAGGGTCTCCTCCAGCGTTTGCTAGCTGACTGCCGGCCTGCGCTGCAGCGAGGGCAGGGCAAAAGAGGAAGAGACACTTTGCTGGAAGCTGCAGTTTGAAGGTAAATCACACTCCCTTTTTGCTTTCCTGCAGGGTGTTTCACAAGCAAGCAGAAAAGATGTACAAAAAAAAAAAAAAAAAAAAAAAAAAAAAAAAAAAAAAAAAAAAGGAACAAAACATGTCTAGAAATAAAATTATGTTTCCCTAGTGTGCCCTGTCTCATGTGCCTGTCAGAGCTTCTGGCTGGAGCCAATTCTCTGCTGAGCTGCTTTGCACTCAGGTATTCTCCCAGGTCAGACTCTCTCCTCAGCTCTGCCTGGGAGTTACTTCCACACGTGCATATCCTCTCCCTCCTCAACCCGTTATTCTGCTCTTTGTGCGCCTGCTGAAAGCAGCGTGGAGACCAATGGCTGAAGACCAAGGAACTGCTAGGGAGCTTTGCTCATCCTCCTGCTCACCGTCTGGTGACGAGCCACATTTGCAGAGACCCAGTTTGCAAAGGCATTTTGAGAGGAAAAAGCCTTTGAGACCAAAGTCTGAAAAAGGTTATGTGTTATTATTTTTTTTAAGGGTCGTGAAACCAATCTGTTTTTGTCCCAGACTGGGTGATAAGAGATGCAACTGTGTCTAAAGTCTCAAGAGTCTTCATTCTCCTGTGTTCATTGTCCTTGACACGAATCCTGCTGAGTGTGCAGGCCCACAAGTCAGATGGGCACATAGCTGAGCTTGAAAAACGTGCTGCGAGCCCAGCTGTTTCCAGCCCTGCCTCTCTCTGCGTGTTGGTACTTCACCCAGCTCAGTCACATGCAGTTTCACCCTCTGGGAGGAGCCAGAGGAACAGTTTTGTATGCTCAGGGCAAAAATTTCAGAATCCTGCCCCTGATTTTGTGCTTGGCGCTTCTTGAGAAAGAGGAGCAATGCTTTTCTGAATGACTACAGAGCAGTTTGTTCACAGTTGCTTCTTCGTTTTGCAATGTTGGCTCCTGACTGATGCCTTGACATGCAAAACAGATGCATTTGTTTGTCTTGGACTTCTCCCGCACTGAGGCTGGAGCCGAGTTCTCCCAGGGTGCCACTGCAAAGCACTGTGTCTGCACAGCGGCACTCGAGCAGCCAGAAGAAGTCTGTCCTCAAGCAGACAGGCACCGTGCACTTGCACAAAGCTACACAGTGAGGCGTAGTCCCTGTCACCAAGTTCTCAGCACCGTGCTGGCGTCGGAGGAGCCTTGGGAAGGCTGAGCTGGACTGAAGCATCCCCTGTGCAAAGGCAGCTCCTTGATTTCCAAGGGCCTGCAGACTCCCCAGTCACTCATCCTGCTTACATCTCATCTTCCCAGACTGCTGCTTGAGAGGTGGCGATGCCTCCACTTACTTCAGCTGTTGCTCTTCCTCCCTCTGCTTTTGCACTTTTAATGCGTCTTTCCAAGGAGTGTGTCCTCAGCTTTCCTCATCACCTCCTGCCCACTGGGGAAGCCCAAACTGTGCAGTGCCAGCTCCTCTTCCCTTTATTCCCTGAGAAGCGTGGGCAATGGGGTGTCTGGTGGGTGGTACCCGAGTGCGGTGTTCTTGGTGGAGGGGACCCCTACATCACAGACCTCACTTCTGACCGGCCCAGTCTCCAGCCGTGAGCATCTTCTGAGCCGAACACTGTGGGCCCCCCCAGTTCAGACGCACAGGGCAAACAGCCAGCTCATGCTGGGTTTCCACGGGCTAGTTCAGAGATCCTTTATCATGCCCAGAGCCGGGCAGCCCTCTGTCCGGCCAGGGATGGGAAAGAGTGCCTTGCAGGGATCTCAGGCACTTGGACCTTTTCCTTCCCCTTTTACATTTGATACAAACCCCTTGGGATCAAAATGGGTTTTTTTGGTTTGTTTGTTTGTTTTGTTTTGTATTTTAACTCCTCACTTTCTGCTTTCTCCTCTATAAACAAGAGTGCATTAGTGTGCATGGACTCTCAGCCATGTGCAACGGAGGTAAATGCTTGATGTGACTGAGTCGACGGGCTAAGAACATGCCAGCCTCACACAGGAAATACAAACCATGCAAATGTTTTCAGCATATAATGGCACAACTGAGAGCAGAAGTTGGCTGGTGGGTGGAAATTACCTTAAGTCTTGTTGTCAGGCCAAATAGGAACAGAACAAAAATACAACATATAGTTTAAAGGTACCCCTGCTGTTGCCAGGAGCACTCAGTAAGGCACTCAAAAGTCACTTCACTTCTTGCCAGAAGAAGCTTCTGCTTTTCCAGAAGTTGTCATTTTCAGCAGTGCTGCTGTTCGCCTTGGAGCATCATGGAAAAAGACTTTTCCTCCAAAAATGTGGAAGTGCTATTATTAGAGGTGCCTGAGTCAGTTTTGTTTTTCTTTGAAGATTCAGCTAGACTTCCTTTGACAACCAGAGATACATATTTTTCATCAGTTTGTATATTTTTTTAACTGAGGATTTTAAAGTGTGGCAAGAAGGAATAACAACAGAGTAGCCCTCAGAGAAGCCGCCTACGACAAGGTGTCCTCCTGCTTTTCGGACAGCGCAGCAGGACATCGCAAGCTCCAAAATGTGTTGTCCATGTGCTTGGAGAGCCTCCGAGCTTCCCAGCTGTTCTGCAATTTTCTCAGGAAAACCAAAACACCTATCTGGCTTTGCAGGGTGGTTGGCTCTTTAGCTACCCAGGCAGGTAAAGATTGAGTCAGAAAATCTGCTCTGATTTATTTGCTAACTAATGCTGTGCTGACTCCCCCTGTCCCCCCCACTTCCCAGTACCCCCCAAACCTATCCTTTTGATATTCACTTGTTCCAGTTTGGGACAGAAGGAAAATCCTAAATGTGACGTTTTGGGCAGGAAAAGATTTCAGTACTCCAGCCAGGCTTTGAAGCCAATATTTCTATTTAAAGGAACTTAAAACACTTCTATTAGTACTTCTCCTTCCCTAACTGTCACTGGAGTCAGTTTAGGAGCATTCCTGTGGAGTCACACATAGGAAATGGGCAGAGAAGTCCTTAAAATCATAATTAGGATGTAGACCTGGGCCAAACAGTACATTTCGGTTATGATTTTGCATTAATTTCTTGTCCTCGAAGTGCAAATGCATGCTTGGCATCATGGTCTGCACTACTAGGTGAAATGGCTTTTTGTCTGTTTTAGAGATGTTTTAAACCTACACAGCAAGCCCCACTGCAGTTAAGGCAGGAGCAGTTCGCAGAGTGTACGTATGCACCCAGAATTAACGCCCGTGGGACGTGCTGTATGAAGCATGAGATCTTTCAGACTCAGCTGAAGTGCTGCTGCAACACTGCTGAAGCAGCAACCTTTTCCCTCATCCCACGTTACAGCAGGGGTAACTAAAATTAGCAGGGAGGTCAGTTGGTATAATGAGGAAGAAGTTATGATTTTCTCTCCACCTCCAGCTTCTCCTTTTCCGAGAGACACAAATACACCCCCAGGGCCATTTAAAACAGTTTCACAGCAGCTTCCTCTGTCCTAGAGTTTGGGGAAAAATGTGGTATTTGCACTCTGGCTTTGAACTGGGTGCTGTCTTTATTTCCAGTCCAAAACAGGCCTCGGGGAAGATGGACAGCAGGGATGAAAACGTCCCCGCAGCTTGGCCACGTGCCAGCGGACGCTCTGCCTTTTGGCAGGTCCATCACGGAGTGCCACCACCATCCCGCCGGGGTCTACAGGATCCTGGCGTGTCGTGACGGCCCCTGTGCCTGTGTGTCTGGCAGGTTTTGTTGGTGCTAAGGCCTCCTGCAGCAGTGACTCCCCGGCAGAGCGTAGAGGCTGGAGCGAGCTGGGTGGAACGGATCCGCGTGGAGACGGAGGTGGCTCTCAGCCTGCTCGGGGCCAAGCTGTGTCAGTGTCTCACACGCGCCTCGTGCTCGCTGCGCTTGCAGGGAAGGAGCGGCCAAGCCCCACAGTTTGGCCAAGTGGCGCAAAGAGCAGCGCCGCTCCCTGCTCGAGTGGGCACTGGCGAGTGCGGAGAAGGAGCCGGCCCTTCTGGTGATTCACTGCTGTGAGGAAACAGCAAACTGGAGCTCCCGGGGTTCTCTGCCTGAGGAAATTGTCAGGTTGTTTCTACAGCGTGGACAGACGTGATTTTATGTGGTATTTTGCAACAGAGAGATTGCATGTGTCTGTGGGTCTGACAGTGATTTTTCCTAGCAGCGAGACTCCGACAAGGCGCCGCATACTTGGGAATTTCTTTAAGGCCACAAAGTGTTGTATTCTCTTAGTAGTCTTAGGGTTATGTAAAAAGTCAATTAGGTAAAATATGTGTAAAAAAGCTCTCACTGTGTATTCTCTCCTGAATTCTTGCAGTCACAATATAAGACAAAGATCAAGAACTAAAAGTGTGCGTTACCTTTGGTAAAAACAATGGCATGCCTGCCCTTTCAAGCCTAGCAAAACTAATGCCCTCACATAAAGTTAATGAATTAGTTTTTGTGGTGTTGGGACAATTTGGAGAATACACCTGTATTTTTCTGTATGATTCCTTTGCTCCTGGTGTGGTTAAACTATAAGCACCCAATTTATATTTTTTTTCCTGCAGAAAAAGATTTCTTTTTTTTCTGTTGCCACAATATCCGGGGGCCTACCCTCAATTGCTTTACAAGGTTTGAGTTAGAGGGAATGGCTGTACCTCGCTGTTGGCGCCCTGGCTGCACTGGGATTTCCAGCCTTGCTGTTGGGCTTGTTCTTGCAGGACTGATGCTGAAATCGGGGGGATGATCCAACAGCTACTGGTGTGATCTGCAGGCTGCAAGGGGGGATCCCACCTCCTTCCCAAGGTAGGCATCCAAAAAGCTTACCAGACTGCTGCCTCGGAACGTGGCAGGGAGGGAAAACAAGGGGGCAGCGTTGGTGATTGCAATCAGGTTGCAATCACAGGCAAAATTGGAAATATTTTCTGGAAACCTGGGAGGAGAGGGGGCCAGCTCTGAGCAGCGTCACAGCCCTATGCGCGGGTCCTAGCAACGCCACCCGCCTCCGCTTGTTTTAAACAGGATCCTTTGCTTTGGGCTGCTTCCACTTAGGAAATAATTTCGACGCTGAAGTCCAAGAGACTGAAAAAGCGTGAACCTAAAGAACACAGAAGAGGAAGAAGGGAGATGGTGCCACATACGCCTCAAACTAAAGGCTAATCCACTTTCTAAATTTGTTTTCTTTTGTTTTCCCTTTATTATGTCCCTTAGTTTTTCAGCTTACTTTTTCAGCTACGCCCAGCTATTGCAGGGCAGGTCTGCAGCTCCCAGCAGATGCTCAGGGTGGTGGGGAAGCGCCCTTGGCCCCAGCCGCACCGGGAGAGCTGCTCTGCTTGCAGCTGTTGGCAATAGGGAGCCATGGGGAGCCCTTCACGGAAGGAGAAGCAAGGCAGAAGAATGCGGAGCCATAGCCACGTCAATGGCTACAGGGCATTTCATCAGGCATCATCGTTACCTCCTCTCCACTGACTGCCGCTCTGGTGACCCTGTTGGCTGTCACCTGTTAGCAGCTATTGGACGCACAAAGTCACCATTCGGCTTTACAGTCGGTTGGGATGGTGACATTAGGAAACCACATGAAACAATAAAAAAAAAAAAAAAAAGAGAGAGAGAGAGAGAGAAGCAACTGTGCCCACTACTGATCGCTCATTTCCTTTGAGTCCTGCGGCATATAGTATTCTACTGCACAAAATAACCGTATGTTTCTGGAGGGTACCAAAAGACTGGTGTTTGTGGTCAAAATAATTCTGAATTTGGATAAAAGAGAAAAACGCAAGGCAGTTAGATGCAGAGCAGCTTGTAGAACAACCTACTTGTAAGACTGGCCTGAAGCTTTGTCAGGTTGAAAATCTGAGGGCATTTCAGATGGGGAGGGCTAGGGTCCAGGGCTTAATCACACCTTGGGAAAACATTATTCTGCTTGCCAAAGTCAAATTTGAATTTCTTACAAATCAAAGACATGGCTCAGGAATTTCCTTGTGCTAGGGCATTTCCAGAGCAAATCTATTGTTTCTCAACTCTCTGTTAGATAATCTGACTAATGATAAAGATAAATCACATTACCTTCAAATTTAATGAAAAACAAACAAAGACAGACCATAGTTACATTTTGAGCACCATTTATGCTAACAATGAGACAATTGATAACTTGCACCAGAAAAATTCAACCACAAATAAAACCCTACTGTGCCACGACTTCCTCCGTATCCGGCACTTCCTCCTCTTGCGGCATGTCTGCTCGTAGCCATGAGAGGCAGGCCCTAGATGCGTCCTGTTCAAGGCGCACTCAAAAAAGCTTCATTTGAAAATGGGAACCCATCCTCTCTAATGCTTTTTCCCCAGTTCTTAAGAATGATTGTGGAAACGGACGACTTCTTTGGCTGATTCTGCCATTATCAAGGGGCACTAAGCTGCTCTTGCTCTGTGCAGCTGTGTTGGACCTACCTCAGAGCAGACAGACACAGCACTTGCTTTCAATAGACTTTTCAGAGAAGAAATCCTTTCCCCTGGCTATGCCATGAGCACAGCTGCTCCTTTCAGTGGTTTGGGCTGAAATATAGTGGTCTGAAACATTCAGACTGAGCCCCGCAGTTCCTACTGCAATGTAAAAGCCTGCTGGACATGGATTGCTTCGATGCTTCCCTACCTTTACTTCTAATGTTTTGATTATTTGGTTACCCAGAAGATGCACCCTTGTTATAAGGCACAGCTCAGAGTGCATTACCCCTATGCAGCCAGGGTGCTTGGCAGAAAACACGTGCACGTTTCCATCCGACACGCCATGCACTTTGGGCGCATATATTTCAACAACAAAGTATGAGCAAGCAGGTGGCCAACAGCGGCAAAAGGCCACTGAGAAAAGCCGTTATTTAGCAAAAGGTCAGACGTAACACACATTCCACAGCAGGAGGCAACATAAGGGGCTCTGTGTGTACAGCATGGATGAACCGAAACAAAATGTTAAGATTCCAGTTCCTGAGACATTTCATAACATCTCCGGCCATCTGTCCTTTGGCAAGATCTTGCAGCAAGCACAGAAAGGGCAAACAAGACTTTATTCAACAAGGGGTAGCATGCTATTCCCCCAAACTGCTGTCCGGGTCTTTGAGTGCTTTATGAGGACCCTAAGGGAGCTCCAGCCTCCCAGGCTCTCTCTGCTGTTCCATGCATATGGCAGAGGCATATTGTGCTTCTTTAGCAATAGCCACCTTTAGTGATTTTATGGACTCTTCCATTGAGGAGCTTTAGAAGACCAGCAGAGAGGCAGGTCGTGTTCAGGCCAGCAGAGAACAGCCAGGATTGATCTGCATTAGGAAAATCAGGTTTGCGAGCTGGAAAGTCTGGCCAACTTCCCGCATATTAAAGGACAGAAAGAAAAAAAATGAGAGACAACAATAGGAATGGAATTGGGTAGCTCCAGCAGTCTACAGACTTGTGCAAGATCCAAATATCTGCAAAGCTATCTCCTTGCACATTTACCATCTTGAAATTGTCCCTTACTTAATCCAGACTTTGAATACATTTTTTTAGATGATAAAAAGGAGGCAGATTCAGGCTAAATATCCATGGATGACACAATCAGTGCAGGACACAGAATTAATAAATATATTACTGTTCTTCAGAGCTAGCAGCACCATTACCAGCATTCACACCCAGCCCCTTTCTCTGTGCAAAGGAACAGCCCCATGTGTGCTAACCCGGGAAGCCCTGGCTCTCAATTTCCCAGCAAAGCTTTTCGAACCCAGCGAGATGGCTCATGAACTTTGGCAGGACCCCAAGGGACTCGTGGTACCTCTGCATTTGTCTGCTCCCTGCCTCCAGGAGCGCATCCGGGCACCACGCAAAGAGCAACCCTTCCCTCCCGCCTTGCAGCATGCACCTCCTAGTGCTCATGGTGCCCGTGCCGCTGAGGGTGCATTTATGCAACCTCCTGGCAAGCCTGAAGAGGAGCTCCTTCTCTGGGTGCTGTATCAGCTCAGCATATCATGGTGTATCACATTCTCCCATTTTGCCACAACTTCTTTTACAATTTCTTTTTCTGAAACACAATGCAACTTTTTAGTCCTTCAGAAGTTCTGGTTCAGAAGTGAACCAGAAAGGAAAGCCTGCCCTCTGCCACACCTTGCTTTGTTGCATAAAACTCTGAATAGCATTACTGTGGTTAACCGAGAAAGGTGAGGCTGGCAGAGGGAAGTTTTAAAGGGCAGCTAATACAGACTGGAAAAAACAAGATGCTTGGAGAGCTTGCCTGCTTTGTAGATAAGCCTCAGAAAGCCTTTTGCTTTACAGGGCTTCTCTGTCTTTGAGGCATCAAACAGCTCAACCCTCTATTCAATGTCTCTTTTCCCAGGGATATCTTTAGTTCTTGCAGAAAGTACTCCCTGTTGCCACAGGCAAAGTGCTATTAATAAAGACTTTGCCAGCCTGTGGAAGACACTGGTCAGGACAAAAAAAGAAAAAAA
>VZSV01000038.1:4066905-4100016 GCA_013398735.1 Nothocercus julius | reverse complement strand
TGAACAGGACTGGGCCGAGGACTGACCCCTGGGGACACCGCTAACCACAGGCCTCCAACCAGACTCTGCACCGCTGATCACCACCCTCTGGGCTCTGCCGTCCAGCCAGTTGTTAATCCATCTCACTGTCCACTCATCTATCCCACACTTCCGGAGCCTGCCCAGGAGGATGCTGTGAGGGACGGTGTCAAAAGCCTTGCTGAAGTCAAGGTAGATGACATCCACCGCCCTCCCCTCATCTACCTTCTTATCCTCCACATGTTTGGAGACAACTCCCAGGATGAGCTGCTCCATCACTTTTCTAGGGATGGAGGTGAGGCTCACTGGCCTGTAGTTGCCTGGGTCCTCCTTCTTGCCCTTTTTGAAGACTGGCGTGACATTGGTTTTCTTCCAGTCCTCCAGCACCTCCCCTGTTCTCCAGGACCTTTCAAAGACGATGGAGAGTGGCTTTGCTATGACATCTGCCAGCTCACGCGACACTCTGGGGTGCATCCCATCAGGGCCCATGGATTTGTAGATGTCAAGTTTCCCTAAGTGCTCTCTGACCCAATCTTCCTCTATCCAGGGCAAGTCTTCCTCTCTCCGAGCTTCTTCTCTTGTCCCTAGGGTCTGGGGTTCCAGAGGGCTGCCCTTGGTAAACACCGAAGCAAAGAAGGCATTCAGCTTTGCTTTTTCTGTGTCTTTCAGAACCAGGGCACCCACCCCATTCACCAGTGGACCCATGTTTTCCCTAATCTTCCTTTTGCCACTGATATATTTGAAGAAGCTCTTCTGGTTATCTTTAACATCCCTTGCCAGATTTAATTCCAAATGCACCTTAGCCTTCCTTGTGGTATCCCTGCATTCCCTGACAACATTCCTATTCCTCCCAAGGGGCCTGTCCTTTTTGCCACATTCTATATACTGTCTTCTTCTGTTTGAGTTTTGCCAGGAGCTCCTTGCTCATCCACGCAGGCCTCCTGCCCACCCTGCTTGACTTCTTACTCATAGAGATGCACCAATTTTGAGCTTGGAGGAAGTGCTGCTTGAATACTAACCAGCTCTCTCCGGCCCCCTTCCTTCTAGAGCCCTAGCCCATGGGATTCTTCCGAGGGGGGTCTCAGAAGAGGCCAAAGTAGACCCTCCTGAAGTTTGTGGTTGCAAGTCTACTTACAGCCCTGCCTCTTCCTCACTGGATCCTGAACTCCACCAACTCATGATCACTGCAACTCATGATTTTGTTAGTACCTTGCTGCTTCAAATGCCAAAGGAACATCTCGGAGAAAAAAAAAGCAAAACAAAACAGAACAAAGTTTTGAAACCATTCCCAGGCCCAGGTACTGAGCCAGAGGGAGCAGGAAGTCTTGCTGCTGCGCCTGGGTTTCTAAGATGTCCACATTTTTAAGGTGAGAGCAAGCAAGACAGAAGTGTAAACGAAAGAGCAGCAGGGTTACTTCTGCTACAGAGAGACAGACAAAAATAGAGCCAGGGCTTGAAACAAACAACCCAACAGCAAGCTTTCTGCAGCTCTCTTTCAAAGTCTCTGCACGAGGCGAGAGAAATGGTGTGGCACCTGTGGGTGCCAGCAGGTTTGGCTCTCAGGAACTTCCTTGCCATGCCACAGGAGAGCAGCTGTGATGTCGCATTTGCCAGAGTGGTTGTGGCCAGCCCCAGGCCAGAGGTTTTAACACTGTTGGTGGGACGACGTGTGTGCTCACGCCGCCGACAGAGCTGTGCGCAAGACTAGTGGCACTGCTTCAGCACATGATGAAACTGGATTGGAAATCAGTGCCTACCTTTGCATGCTGGCACTGAGCACCCTGCTTTGTGGCTTTGGTGTTGAGGATCGGAGGCAATGGTTTGAATAGCCGCAGAAAAATTTGTGAGGACCTGCCTGCCCAAGCCTGAAATGGGTGACTGTGAGCTGACCTAGTTAAAGCAATTCAAAACCATGCAAGTGAAGTCTCAGTAGGATTCAGAGCAACCATTTGTATACAGGTTTCTTTAAAATATACTTTTGAGCGGACTTAAGAACCAAGTGCCTTAGTCATCTCTTCTAGGAACTTGAGTCAGTGTCACAACATGTTCCTGGGGTGGAAGGAGGTGCTTTTTGTTTGCTTCCTGCACTTTAAATGAAATCATTGTGAAACCACACATCACACTCCACAGAAATAATGATATTGCCTCATTTGTCCTAGTTGTCCTCTTTTTCCAAGTACCTAGGTCGTCCAAGGCCCATGGAGTCCATGGCAGAGGATGGGACAGAATGAAGCTGAGGGGTTGAATGTCTGGCCGGCCCCAGCCCTTTGTGGGACAGGTCATTGGGGCGAGCACCCAGCCGGTCCCTTTGGAGTGACATCAGTGTTTTGCCTAGGCCTCCCTGAGCAGGGCTGCAGAAGACACTTTGAGCAGTGGGATTCAATGGCATTTTGGCAAAGACACCAGGATCTTCCTCCCAACGAACACATCAAAGTAGAAACCACATGTGTGGCTACTTGCCTTTTAAAACATGTTGGCAATGCAGTCAGTTCTGCATGTGGATCTAATCCATGAGCCTATCTTTTCCTCTGCTACAGGGAAATGCAGCAAGTTCACACGGTGGCTCCCAGATTACCTCTGTTTTCACTCTGCTGCAGAATTGGAGCCACAGCAACAATCAAAAATATACTTTTTATTTTTATAGAAAGAAAAACAGAAAGCGGGGAGAGAATCCGAGCCTTAATGCATCTTCCTCTTGCCACTGTGTTACTCCAATCTTAGCTTTGGACATCTATTCATTCATGCTATTTTCTAACCTCTGCTCCTTGATGCACCGCGTGCAGCAACAGAAAAAGCCCTAAGACAGCCTTCAGGGTCTAATGTGTGAGCATTTGAGATATTTAAAAGGTATTTGTTGGTGTCAAGGTATCAGGACAGATGCTGTCTCCAAATGCAGCTAGTTTTGCACTACCTTAGGAAATGATTTTTTCTGCCTCTCTGGAAGCCTTCCCAAAATATGAGGAATTTGACAGTACAACGTAGTTGTAGTTGTCCCAGGCTCTCCCATCTCCTCCTCCTGAATTAATTTGGGCTTCTGGCAATCAGATCATGGCTGAAGCCCCTCTGTGTCATGTTGCTCTTCACTGCAAGTTGTGAGTTGAAACTGTCTGCGGAGGGTAAAGCTCATACAAATATATCCTTAATTCATCTGTTCCTGAGGTACTTGGGCTTTCTAATACATGCGTGGAGAAACTAGCATGTGTTAAGGGTGTCACTTACAAAATGAATGGCTAGGAGAGACAAGCCGGACCGGAAGATAAAGACCAAGGTCCAAGGCAGAATGGCAGAGTTCAGCTTTCTCTCTGCTGCCAGCACCACAACACTGATTATCCCTTGGTTACCACGAGACTGCTGATGCAGGTCCTTCTTCCTCTACTGGGGATGCTCATGTGCAAGTCTGATCTTTAGAGTATTTTTTCTATGTAACTTTGAAGAAATACGAGGTGATGGCAAAATGAGTGCATGTTTTGGAGAATTTCTTCTCTTTTTTTCTTGAGGGAAGGGGAACAGCAACTGCAGGGCCTTTGAAAAGAGCTGATGAGAGTTGTTAACCCAGCAAAAGGTGTGTGGGACTAAAGCCACCAGCTGGGCAGAGCAAGTGCTCTGCCAAGTCAGATAGCTACACATCTGTGATGCCAAAAGTGGGAACTGAGCCACATATTCAAATAAGCTTTGCACAAAGCAGAAGCTGATGCTCTTAGACCAGATTCTGTTCTTAGTTTACACCAGGTAAAGCATGAATTCAGCTGCAGAAGACTGGCTCTGTATTCAGCTGGTGAGACCACCAGCAGCAGGTTTTCACACCTACCTCCTGAGCAGATGCCTGCATGCAAAGTCCCTTTCTGCTCGGGGCAATGGGCTGGCATGGGGAATTGAGACATGTGCAATCACCCCGTGCTGCAGAGATGCCTCTTGCTGGAGAGCTGCAGATGAGAGGAAGCTCTTGACTGCATTTTGCCATCCTCTGACAACCCTGAGGACAGTCCTCATTGCTGTGTGGTGGGATGATTATTTCCTTGTGAGGTCAAGGTCACTCGTGCCTCCAAAAGTGCCCAGTGCTGCTTGGGTCAGCCACATCCTGAGATGACAGGTGCCCACACCCCCATGCTTCTCTAAAACAACGTGAGCAGAAACTGAGGAAATGGAGGGTTCCTGCAACCATTAAGACCTCACTGAGCGCTGGGCTACCTAGGAAGCTCCTCCTGAGTGCTGGTTTCTGTGATTCATTAAGAAAATTTAGGTTAGATGAAGATGTCCATGTCTTGCATCTATCGGCTGCTACATCTGCCCGCATGATCCTCACTGTATCCAGCAAGACCCCTGTTGTGCATCTCAGCTCCCTTGGCTCAGCCCTACCACACAGCACAAGGGTCAGTAAAAGCCAGAGAGAAGACTGAGATGTGCCCGTGTCTGCAGTGAAGCCCGAGAGCCTCCTCCACCCTGGGGTGCATCCCATCCTGGCAGCCACCTTCCTGCTCCCTTACACTCTCATGCCCACCCTGGTAGCCACGACCACCAAGATGTGTGCCCAAGGAGTTTGTCCAGCAATGCAGCTACGAAGACATCTGTATCCAGGTGTCCAGGGACTCCTGGCAATGACATGCAGGGTACAGGATGCCGGCTGCTGAGTCTTCCTCATGTGTCCTGGGCTTCTCTTCAGTTGAAGACCACACACGGATTTTGAGGCACCTTTAGGAGCGGGCAGTCAATAACATTTCTCATCTGCTCTTCCTGTTCCACCTCTGGGAGTCCTTGGGATTTACTCACTGACCTTTGTCTCCTTATCTGGCTGTCTTTAGGCTCCTGGTCTGTCCTTTACCTTCCTGCCCTCATTTATAAATGGTTTGAGACCTTCCCTTCCCCTATCAAGGGGTCCTGAGAAGTTGCACATGCAGGTATTGATGCTTTGACCACTTATTCTCCTGCTGCCATGAACACATCCTGTTTTTGCACCTCTTCTCTTGCCTCTGCTCCTGGGATGCCCACATCCCGGTATTCCCTGCTCGTATCAGCCCTTGCTCTCCTCAGGCAGCAGGTCAGTGCTCACTTCCAGGCCAGGTTCAGAAGGAGACTAAGGTTTCCCTCAGCCACAGATTGAATCCATGAAGGAGCTCTGACCACTGGGCCACACAGCAGCCTGCACAAGCAGGAACACATGGAGGATCCTTTTTTCCATAAAACCGGCCTACATCCGAGCACTGCCTCACATTCGCAGGGGCAGCCGGCACCTGCCGCAGGCTGCCGCCTCCCGGCTTGCTGCGGGGGCCAGCAGCTGCCGCCGGCACACAGGGTGGGAAAGCGGGAAAGCTGCCGCTGGCACGCAGCACTTCCCGGCCCTGGCAGCCGGCCACTGCCCGGGGCAGTCAGGGGCTCCCGCGTGGCTCCGGCGGCCGCTCCGGCAGCACCGCAACCTGCGCCCCCCGTCGAGGAGGAGGAGGCTGAGGCAGAAGCAAGCTCGGAGGTAGGTAGCATGGCTGTGGAGGGGTGGCTGGCAGGGAGATTTATCTGCCCAAAGCTGAGAAAATCTTGCGCAAGCCCTGGCTGCCTGAAGCCCCTACACACTGCGCTGACGTGTGGACAGACTGACAGTGGGGTGCGCAGCAGCTTTTTATCTCCAGGGGAGCCTCGTGCCGCTTGTGTTGTTTTCCTTCTACTTTCTTTGGACTTTCTGGACTCCTTGAAACTTAATTGCTGTTACAAATCTCCTCCTTTCCTAACTGCATCTATGTCTTTTTGGAAGCAGTTTCTCTGCAAGCTGTGCAAGACCCTTCAGCTCATCCCTGTGTTTTAGTGTCTGTGGTTTCTGGTGACAAGTGAAGATGCTGTCACCTATAGAAAACCCCAGGGCTTGTGCCTGAGATGAGAGAGGGTTTGACACACAGGTATGCTAGGGAGGGAGCAGTCACAAAGGATGTTTGCAGCTCAGGCTGCACAAGTTTGCGCATAGAGACAGCCGAAGCATTTGCTTTTTCCTCGCCTAGCTAGATCAGCAGAAAAGCTTCAAAAGAAACGTCAGACCTCCGCACAATCCTGCAAATCCCTGCATGGAAATTTCCTCCGTGCAGGGTTTTTGCTGCAGGTGAGTTCTCGCCTTCCAGCCCACCTTGCGTTTTGCTGCAACAACACACCGGGTTGGGGTTCTGGGACTAACATGAGCCCGCACAGCTATCAGAGGAAGACGGTAACTCTTCCCGGTGCGTGCCCACGCCTGCACCTGGTGCTGGCCTAGCCTATTGTACAGTGAGCCAGGCACTTTGCTGATTCTGCTGAAAATTTCTCATTTACTAGCAGATTAAATGCCTCTTTTTTAACATGAGTTTCGTTCTCAGCTGGACCGGACATGCCTCTCTGCTGTGCCCCTTTTAAAGCGTGTTTCAGAGCATCACACTCATGCTGTGCCTGCTGAAAAGCAGCAGCTATGTTAGTCGTAGTTATGTCTAATTTTTGATAGACCATCCTGTCTGAGTGCTTTCCCAATTCCTTGGCTAACTTCTCCCGTTGGTTGCTTGCTTGCATGCCCAGGAAAGTCAGATGAACTCATTTCCATATGAGTTTCTTGGAGGACCACCAAGCACTCTTGAGACCAGCAATTTAATGGAGAGATGGTGACAGTCACTTTTCACATGCTCCATGACACCTGAAGGCCGCTTTGGTGACCTTGTTAGTCAACAGAATCCTTTGAATGGTTTGGGGACACTGGTTTAAGATATTCTTAAGACTACTAAAACTTGTAGTAAAAACAATGTAGCAAAAGCTTGTTTGGATATGAGTTAATGACCGATTCCGAAGTGCAGAAGGGGCTACATTTTTAATATCATGAGTGAAGTAATTAACCTTTTCTGTCACAGGTTTCTAGAGAAACTGGAAACAACTGTGTAATCACTCTGTGCATTTGCTTCCTCCTCTTGTACTTTGGGAGAGTAAAAAGCTGTGCTTTATATAAAACTTAACACTGAGAAGATAAATGAATGTGCACTGGGTGTCCACTGATATTGCTGAATAAAGCACTGCTGGAAAGTGTGTTAAACATTAGGCTTCTGTGGTATATGTGGCAAAGAGTTGTCTGATGTTGCTCTTATCAAAATAATCATTTCCATTTCTAAAGGTAAAGAAAACCTCTAAAAACTGTGCATCTTTTCCGCAATGTGATTTCACTTTGTTATCTTGGACTACTTTATTTTGCTATCACGGAGATTTCTGGTCATTTTCTGTTTTTAGTTTCCCAAAACCACAGACACAGAAAATTCAGATAAGATGTAGTTAGACTAAATGTTCCTTTCAGATCTATCTTTTATCTGTTTTTACTGATAAAACTCCTAAGTAATCCAAAAGATAAACCTTGATCAGCCCAGCCTGTGATATTGATCGTTGGCAAAGTGAGTTGCAAATGTTTCCCAGCCTGAGCTGCCATGAGCTACACCGTGGCCTCTTCTTTAAGAAGAGCCATGCCAGAAAGGTTTTTTGCACAGTCTGGAACTCATCTGGCTTTGCTTATATTTGACAGAATAAAGATGAAACCCACAGAATGGCATTCTGAGAAAATAAAGCACAAAAATCATTATCAGACTTTTTTTTTTTTTTTTTTTAGTTAGGCACCACTTATTAACAAATATTCAATATTGTCTGAGACAAACTCAGGAAGAGTTTTTGTTTTTCTTCTTCCAAGATTACTTAATGCATTGCAGTTCATTTCTTGATTGAGAGATTTCTCAGATGTCCTTTGCTCTGTGGACACATTGCTAACAGTCTTGCGTATAAAAGCTGGTGTTGGTTTTGATTGTGGCCAGAAAGACACATTCACACCTACTGCTAGTTTCAAAAGGTTACCTCAAGTTTTGACTTTCTAACTCTTCTGCTTAATAAATTTATAAATCTTGATGGTTTTGAAATTATTGGACATATCAGAAAATTGTCCAATAGCATAGAAAAAGAATTCTATGTTTTTTAAAAAGAAATATGGATTTTGCCTAAACAGTGGCAAAAGCTGATCTTTTTGGTCATTCTCCTCTGAAACCCACAAACCCCCTCGTGCACTTTCAGTATACGAGGAAATTTTGAAACTGAACTTTGGTAATGAGAAGGAAACCAGTCCTGTGCATTTGTGTCCTGGAAAGACACCCCTCCTTCTCTTCAAACCTGGTACTTTCCAGAACATCTTGGGCTTTATCTCTTGCTTTAGCCAGGTGGCGCGTGTCCAGCCGCAGCCAGCAGAAGAAGAGGAAGATGCAGGTGGGGGTCCGAGCTCTGCTTGGCCCTGGCTGGCCTCAGTTACCGTCATCAGCGCGCAGGCAGACAAGGGGTAGGAAGGGCTGCGACTTGGACTAAGCTGCCTTTTGTGCAACCCAGGTCGGCCACAAGACCACAACCCACTGGATGTGGGGGAAGTGTAACCTCATTGTGCCCAGCCCCGAGACCCCCTTTTTCAGCCTTTACACACCCAACCATAACTGCGTTTTTAGTGTGATGCCGGTATTTCTTACATGCCTGGCATGCCCCTCTGAGCCAGAGTGCACCTGAGTGCCTTGTATTGCCATCTCCTGGGCTGCATGTGGATAGTCTTCACCCCTTGCAGTGATTACGGTGGACCAAAGGCATAGACTGCCTGCCAGCCCTGGAGGGCTGCAAGGACTTGGGTTCAATCATTTCCTTGTTTTCTCAAGAAGCATAACTCAAGATGAAGAGCAAGTTTAAACATGGTAAATATTGATGCCTGCAGATTTTCTACGGACACTGCTGTCTATAGCCTAGATGAAGAGAGGATGCCATGCTGGATAAGACTAGTCTAGGCTGTCTGCTAAGCAGTAGTGAAAACTGTCATGCCTCTTGCTGGTCTGTCCACTCAACCTGTTCTTCCCAGCAAGCTCTGAGCAAGGGCTCGATGTAGTTGCACCTCTGTGCTTCAATAAGGATGGTGGATGAGTCTGGGTTTGAGTGTGGACTTCTGCAAGGGTCTCTGATGACGGAAACAAGTTCTCAGGAGCCTTATGCTGCAACCAGAGCTATGCCTTTGACACTCTTGATCAAAAAGATTTGAAGGCTCTTTTTGCTACTGGTGAAAAGCCCATGAGTTGTAATGTGTAAAACATGTTGTGTGCACACACCTGTATTCTGCCCAGCCAGATGCATACTCTGAGTTTTTAGCTTCACCCTTGGACTCCTAGCTTGTGCTGAAGCAATTGCCATGCTTTCTTTGTAAGGTTCTCCAACTCACTTTGTAAGGCTTTCTCGTAGAGGCGGTTGAGCTAACCATGAGGTTTTCAACATTTTGTAGCTTGCACATTTCCTGCAAGAGGTGGTAGAAAATGTGTTTCCTGTGATGAAGTAAGCAAAAAAAAAAAAAGAAATAAAAAAAGAATAGCTATGAAAAACAGACCAAAAGAACAGAAAAAAAAAAACAAGAAAAGGAATGCAGCCATTCAGCAACTTCCTGTTTACTAGCAGCTCAGACACAGATTTAACAGCAGCGTTACCAACTTCTCCTTACATCTTCTCTCGGATAACAGCAACGTGAGGCACGTGTGATGATTACTTAAAGACACTCTTCATGTTCCTGAGGAGGCCACCCGAGAGGCAGCCGTGCGGGGTGGCCGCTTTTCCCTTCCTCGGGGATGCCGGGCGAGCATGGTTTGAGGCAGGCCTGGAGGCAGGAGCCACATAGCCCTATCAGTTTGACGGGGACTTCTACGCGGAGAAGGAAGCATCAGCCTTGGCAGGCAGGTGGACTCTCAGAGGTCTGCCGTTTCTTTCAGTGGTCTCTGGTGACTGAAAGCATGAGGTGCCATGGTGCTGCTGCCTGGGAGCCTGAAGCAGAGCTGTGCCACAGCTGGAAAGTGGTGGTGCTCCGTGAGCATGGTCTGCCAGGGTATAGGACATGTTTGGGAAGCAGCAGCTGGAGCCAAGGGTCACTCAGCCCACCAAGACCCTCCTGAATGGAGCCGGCTCTTGCCCAGGTGGGGGCAATACCCTCTACCCTTTGCTTCTGTCCTCTCCTCATGTGGGTGAAGGACAGTCTTGCACAACCCCTTACTGGCAGGAGAAGGAAAGGACATCTTCCTTGCTGATGACGCACAGTCTGGCAGGCGTAGCAGGAAGAGGAGCATCCGCCCGGCTTCAGCTCTCCTGCTCTTCTCAACCCAGATCTAGTGCCTGCTGGGACAGAGAACTGGACCCCATGGCCCTTGCTCCGCACCGGCATGGCCATTGCCATGCTCCTCCAGTGGGGGCTGGTCAGGCGGTTCACACAACTAGCCTTGATGGCCTGGCAGTGAAAACAACAATTTTCAACAGAGGAAGAAAAGAAAGACAGTGTTTTGGGAAATCAGCTGTTCTCACATAATTGAGCCTGAAGAAATTCACTGTAGGACGTGGAGATGGGTTGCTGAAGCAATGCTGAACCTGTTAGCATCTACACTTGAAGTGAGATGTAGGAAAAATGCAAATAGTAACAGCTATTAAAGAAGATAAAGGGGATGAAGTAGGGAATTATAGGGAAAAATAGGGAATTATAGTCCATTTCCTAAAAAGCAATAGAAGGAGTAAGCAGCCTGCAAGAAAAATCAGAAAAGGATAAGAGCCAGTACAGATTTGTCAAGAAAAAACTATGTCAAATTAGTCTAATTTATATCTTCATGTCAGTAGGGCAAAGCAGTGGCATCACATCTCTATGAATCCGTAAATTTTCTCAGTGTTTCTAATAAATCCATTTCCTACGTTACCCGAATGAAACTTGTAGGTGGGTGCACAAGCAGTTAGAAAATTAATATTCCCAGTGCTCTGAATGGGATTCTGCAGCTAGGGCTTTGCTGTCTCCTGGCAGTAGTGAGCTTGGCCATGAATTATTTGGGCAAAGGGCTGTGCACACTTTTCTTAATTTATTTGGACATGTCACCAACTTGGGAGGGACTGCAAACATACTGGGGGACAAGATGGCCATTCAAAGTAACCTTCACAAATTAAACAGCCCGGAAATGATGGGTTGCACTTCATTGAGCACAAATGCCTAGTTCTGCACTTGGATATGTTTTCAGTGAAGGCCACAAATACAGGATGTGGAAGGCAGCATTTCTGCAGAAAAGGATCTAGCTGGAGTTCAGCACAAGAGGAGCATGAATCAACAATATTACACTATTGCGAAAAAAAGAGCCAGTTCCCACAATGAAATAATTCTTCCAGTTGGCTTTGCAGGCCTAAGGCCTCAGCTGGAGCTCTGTGTCTAGTTTTGGGCACTCTAATGCAAAAGATTAAGGACAACTGGACATCCGCCAGTGCAGAACAATGGCTCTGATTAACTGTATAGAAATCATGACCTAGAAGAAAAAAAATTGGCGGAACATGAACTCTTCAAATTGAAGGGGAACATGATCTTCAAATTTATAGAAGTAGCAGTTGAGGGTATATAGAGGGTAGCAGTTGATCTCATATGAATAAGACAAGTAATAGACTTAAATTATACCAAAGGAGCTATAGATTAAGACAAATTTTCTAGGAGTGAGGCTAGAAAAACACTGGGGTGAACTGTAAGGAGGAGCTGGGAACTTTCCATAACCAGGGAAAAGCAGGGGTCACAGAAGCAGATTTCACAACCATGTGGCATGGATGATGGGGGACTTTGACCCTGTTTTCAAGGCAGAGAATGGACTACGCGATCTCATGACATCTCAGCCAGCCCCATTTTCTATGTTTTCACTATTTTATTTATTTTAGGCTGCATCTTTCACAGTTCTCCACGCATGTACTAGCATACAGAGGTGCAGGAGAGCAAAAGCTTAAAATCTAAGTGCCTCAGTGTGAGAAAAGAAGCATCAGAGTAGGGATGAACTGGGAAGAGTCTCATTCTCAGAGATGTCATCCACCAGGGATGTATTTGCGGACTTACCACGATTATCCTGTCATAACACAGGAGCGAGAAAACCCCATTCTCTGCTCACGTTATCATGAATGAGTTACTGTGCTGGAAGTTTTACAATGCACAGATTTCTGCTCCGGTGAAACTAAGCGATTGTGTGAGGCTGCAGCTGTCGAGGCCGTTGTCCGCAAGGCTTCCGTGCCAGGAGGGAAAGGCGGAGCGCGAAGCAGAGTGAGGTGATCCAAACAAAACAAAGCGCCTCCAGCTGCTTCTTCCCAAATAAGCTCAGGGACAATTTCTGAGGTCTGTCTGGAGGGCAACCTTCTTCTCTGCACTGAGCATCTGCTGCTGTGGAGATAGCCAGAGAAATGACAAATAGGGTTTTCTTTTCAGACAATTTCATCTGCACACATAACTGCTCTGTTACAGTAATATAACTCCGCTCAAAGTAATACTGGAGCTAAGTCAGTCTTTCTGCTGACAAAGCTGAAAAGAAATTAAAAAATTCTATCTCCTATCACTGCAAAACAGACACATCTTTGTTTTACTGGAATTTTTTTCAAGCTTTGGCATCTGTTTCTATCTGAGGAAGAGAGGTTAGAAGAAGAGGTTATTTATAAAAAGAGCTATATTTTAAAATGACATATTTTTTTTTTTTTTAAAAAAAGGCAACTGTTCTTTGTCTGGAACTTGTCCAAACAAAATATTATGACTTCTTCATAATTTTTCCTCTAGTATAAAGGGAGTCATTTCCCCAAAAGAGTTTGGTACATTCAGAAGTATTTTCCTCAGCTTAAATTTACCCTTTTGCTGAAGAAAAACTCCACCACCGACTTCCAAAATCTCTCCCACTTCTTTGCGTGCAGCCCTACAAATGTGAGTTACCCCTCTTAAGACAGGGAGATGAATAATTCTGCCATATGGTGCATTTATACATACATTTGCCTTCACACTGGGTGCCAGGCTGGTGATAGAATTCTGATTAAAATGGTGCAGCCGCACTAACCCTGCCTGTCGGTTGCCAATGAGGCTAGACCCAAGTGTTGTGCTGCTAGTTCAAAATAGGCAACGATTCCCCAAAATAGAGCTCCTCAGCTGGGGCTTCCTTGTGCATCCCACAGGGAGCCCCGTACTGCCAGTGCTGGGTGCTCTGCCAAGGAAGGGCCCTTGCTGGCCCAGGGCAGCAGTGGGGACCCTTGGGAGAGGGGTGACCCTTGGGCAGAGAGAGGTGGCAGGGAGGAGGAATGCCCTGGTTAATCCTGTTTTTTGCCACCTCTTTACTCCTCTTTGAATATGACAGAGAAAGCCGTTAGCCACCTCTTGACTTGTAATGGATAGTTGATTTAAAAAGGCAAGTCCTCATTTTGAGTAAGAGGCAGCAGTTAATACCCTATCAAGAAACGGCAGAGGAAAGTTCTCTTCTTGGATAAGAGCGCCCAAATGCGCTCTTTGCCACTCAGACTGATAACAGCATCGCTTCAAGGCCCGCTGGGTGCTGTGAGAGCAGACTGAGTCAGGATATATTGGCAATGTCCTGGTAAAACTCCCCCCAGGGCGGAGTATCCTACTCAGTTTTTGTGCAGCCCTTCCGCAGCTTCTGCTAACCCCGCACCTGAGCATGCCGGCGGTGTCAGAAAGGTGCCTCCCGCAAGCCCAGCCAAACAGCTAGAGTGATACCAGCGCATGCAAGAAATCACTCTGGAGACCACAAGCAAGTTCTTGCTGGCAGCACCTTTTGGCATGACCACAGTTTCCTTTTTGGCACTCAGACTCAACTTGCCTACACAGTCTGTAGGAGGAAGGAGAGGTGCTGACAAAAGATCGCAGAGCATTTTTGCAGCAGCTGAGCTGGCAGTCAGGCCAAGGCTCAGGAGCTGCACTGGTGGCCTGAGGTTAAAAATGCTTCTGGGAGTGAAGTCAGGGGTTGAGCTGGTGTGCACCGATGTTCCCCTCATGTCACCCAAGCTGGCTGCAGGTTGGAGCATGGGAGATACCAGAAGTATTTCTTGGTTGCCTTTGTTGTAAGACATTTCTCTCTCACAGGAAAGTCCATGAAAATATGGAGAGAAATACTGATACCAGTATCCAGAGTGAGGCTACAAGCGAGCAGCAAGAGCTGCCACATAGAAGAAAGATCTAGAGTGTATTTTAGGTGGGTTTTTAGCAAACAGATCTGAGGCTTCCCTGCTCTCAGACACAGTGTCTTAGGAGCACCCCGAGACCCGGTGTGGGACTGGTGCCTGCTGTGAGAGCCCCGACCGGGCATCCTCTTTTCACGCTTAGGAAGGTCTGTTTGACCCCAGCTGGCCCGCTCCCCTCTGGTGAGAAGATTACTCCAGAGCCCCAGCGTCCTGCTAGCAAACTTCCTTCAGCCTAAAGGCACTCGTGGACAGCTTACATTGCTCACATTGCAATAATGCTGATAGCATTAATATGGCTCTCATGTCAATGCTTTCTATCAGCTTAAACCTCTCTCTTTTTTCCCCTGTTTCTTTGCTGCCCTGTGTGTGCATAGAAAACATATCCCTTCTCCAGCTTTGCTTTAGTAGGTTGAGACAAGCTCTTCCCTGATGCTCTTTTCCGATGGGCTCTGCATTTCCTGTCTCCCTCACACTTCCCTTCTCACCTCTTTCCACTTGAGTTGATCTCCGTGTAGTACAGGCAACATTCAACTTCCCTTTTTGCTTCTTACCACCTCTTACTGATTTATCACATTTTCTGCTTTCTCATCTTCTTCAGATGAACTTCAGAGAGCTGCTTGCCAGCTTAGTAGAAATTCCTGTTAATTTGGATGGCTCTCCTGTGACTCGGTATACTGTGCAGCAATCGCATCTGCCCCTGGTTCTCCCCTGCCCCCCCCAGCATTATCCTTAGTTTTCTTCATCTGAATTACCATCCTTTCTGCTAAAATTGCCAAATCTACCACTTTTCCATGGGCCTCCATTTCTGATTCTCCCCCTCTTATTGCCCTGTCCTAGACAATATGTTTCCAAAGTCCCATTTTCGGCTTCAGAACCCTTCTCCACTCCCTTCTTTATACTGCCTTTGAAAATTGTGTACTCTGTCCACTTTAATGAATTTTCCTTCCTTATTCATGAGAAATTAAATGTTCCAAAGGGCTGTTGTGCATCGGGAACATAATCCACACCAGGCACGGCATAGGTGCCTAAATCTTTCCAAAGGCCAGGCAGGGTCAGGGAGTTGATTGCGTCCAACATTTTTCAAAATGCAGCAAGGGTGCCCTTGACAATGTTACCTCAGACTCTATAGTTGTATTATTTCACCCCAAAACAGTACCACCACCACCACACTATTTCCTTCCTCTTCCAGTGACCAAATGCTTACCCATATCCACGCTGCAATCCTCTCTGGTCTGCCCAAAGCACAGTGATTCGCCTTCTTCCAGCCACGGCAGTTGCCATCATCACTCATACCTCATCTCTTCTCACTATCAGTTTGGTGCTTTGCCTTGCCTTCAAGGTCTTGCCTATTATCTCCTTCATATCACCTTCCTGCTCACTCCAGCTTTCTCTAACACACATCGCATTTCCTCTTCTGCTACCCATGCCTACTCTCAGAGCTTCATGCTTTGCTCTGCTCAGCCATTCAGAATTGCAGCTGGTAAAAATACGTGGCTGAAATTTTTCCTGATTAAAATATAACAGCAAGAAAAAAGTTTTGACTAAACTGGACTCTTTTTGCAAAAAACAGATATTCAATAAAAATAATTCAAGGGAAAAAAACCCACTTTTCCATTTTATAAGGGTAAGTGTTTTAACACGCAGCTATATCTTTAATAGCAGTTTTCATTCTGTTATAGGCTTCATCAAACAATCAGGGTTTCTTTATATGTGTTATTAACTTATCAATCAAACTAATGCACAAAGTCTCCAAAAACATGTCAAAAGGCATATCCTTAATTGGAAAAATGAAGTGTTTCAATCACAAGAAGAAATGAAGACAGTAAGCTGACCTTACTGATTTTTAAAACATAAATGCAAATAAAATGTAGTTACATATGTGAGGACATACTGTTGACATACTATTCATCACAGAATAGAGAATAAACTAAAACAAAGTTACATGAAAATAGTGTTCCAAAAGTTAATTCTGCACAAAAGTAAAAGAAAACAAACAAACAAACAAACATGGTCTCTCTTAGGTAGTAAAACTAATTGTGTGTTTGGAGGCAGGATGCTGCCCTGGTGACTGGAAGCATTTTAAAAACCTCGGAGGATGGGCTTTTCTTTCTGACACTGCTACTGATGGGTGCCAGGTCATTCATAAGCTTATTTCTTTTTTATTCCAAGCCCATTTTCTCTCTCTCTCTTTTTTTTTTTTTTTTTTTTTAATATCTGGAGTAATTAGTTTTTCTGTTCTTTGGGCTGTTCATTTATGCAAGAGCCAGCAGCCTGGGAAGGAACTTTTGTTGGGAGCTGCTACAAGCTGGCAGAAAACTGGTTAGTAACTAGTAGTGGTCACACTTTGGATCTGCCACACTTGTTTGAGGCTCTTAGTCAAATCACTCGGGGTTCTCTGTGCTCCTACAAATTAGGAAAATGATGCTTACCACTTGTTGAGCTTGGTGGATGACAAGTGTAAACTTTGGCTGACTTATCATCATCCCCATTGTAATATCCATTATTACATAAAATAAAAATAATTTAAAGTAATTATATATAAGAAAAAATACTAAAGCCTTTCTTTGTATCAATATTTTTTCCTGACCGTGTGTCCTACGTATGCTAACATACACTTAAAAAAACCAGATCTATCCACTTAAATAAAGTCTGTTTAAAAAATGCCTAGAAAGACATATAGCTAGCTATTAATCCTTAGTTTGCTCAGAAAGTCAATACATTACAAAAAGAGATGGTTATAACCAGACTGCAGTATACAGGTTGATATCAGCTGAAAGAAAAGAAAAAAAGTAAAATTAGATACCAGCTGCTGGAAAGAATTGCAAATATTGAATTTAATGTATCTATACACATATATTAGGGCCTATCATTATATGTGTCCAGCTATCGATGTTCTCTGATGGAGACACAGAAACTTTTAAATTTGTTTGTTGCTTAAATTAGGGGTGGCTCTGAGGAAGAACAGCTCAAGCAAACATGCATTGAAAGGAGAGCACCTGTTCACGTGTTATCGTTGCTGTCTTCAAAGAAGTCATGTTTGATATTTGCCTCACAGAATGTGTTTATAAGCCCTTTCATCTCTTTTCCTGTTTACCTCAGCTATGAAGCCCTCTCTTTGTCTCAAAATAACTCTTCTGTAACTGCTAGCTGCCCATTCAACATTTGCCAATCACCGCATCTCAACAGTCTCCCCAAGCAATGGAATGAACCTTGTGCCATCACTCAAGCCCAGGAGAGGAAGGGACACGGGAGAAGGAGAAGGGGACCAGGACCCGCTGGGAGAGTGACGGCATCTTGCCATGTCAAAGGTAACATCTATTCGTATCTAATACATTGCTGTGAAAGCAACTGGCTAACTCTGGTGATTTTGGTAAGAGACACCTGCAACGTTGCGTCTGTCTTGAAACTCTTTGGATAGCTGCTTTTTTGATTTGACTGTTTGGGCCACCTGATGTGCCCAAATGGGGAGAAAATGGAAAAGCTGTACTTGGGGAATGAGCTGCCAACAAAGAGATGGCTTGCATAGCAAGAAAGCAGTATGGAAGTCCGAGGCGGAGCATCTCCGGTCTGTGCAGCCCGCGAAAAACACTTCTGAATCATTCCAAATTCAGAGGCGCCTTGTATAGATGTAGGTATATGTATCTATTCCATCTATATACCAATACTCATTATGTTTTGATCATTTCTGACTTTTCGCTGCTGAAGATAGGGGCTGCTTTTTTGGAGCCTCCAACAAGCAACTTGGAAAAGCAAGACTATTTCTGAGAGGCTTACAATGACAGTGTGTTTGGCCATCGTGCATGACAAAAAAGAAGATTGGAAGAATTAGTAGGACATACTTTTCTGCCCATAACTTACTGTAGAAACTGTCATTATCAATAACTCAAATTGAAGTTAATAATAGTCCTAATCACAGCTGAAAGATTTACGCAAGCATATACTGTCAAGGTAGATTGCAGCACTACTTTTTTCCTATTATTATTATTCTGAAACAAAGATTTTCGTAGGATGGAAGGCTATATTTGTGACGGCTTTCTCTACATTACATATTGACTGGTAGAAAAAGTGCTGGTGCCGCAGTTCAGTGCAGTTAAGAGCAGCAACAGCACCAGGAGCAGTGACAATTACTGGCTCCGGTGCTCCCTTTGCATTTTTCTGGATCTTGCTCTTTCCCTGCACAAGACGGTTCAGCCAGTCTAGAAGGGATAGATTTTTATTCCTCTCTTTTCAATAAAAAAATGAGCTTTGAATAAGATTATTTTCATCTTTCTCTCACTTTCCATTCACCTGAGCCACCCAATTACAGTTTTTTACTCTGGGGAGCACATGCTCTACATTTAAAGAATTAATTGCTGTCATTCTCATTATTGCTGCTGCCAACAGCAATGATTATTACCAAAGACTGTGTAAAAATAATAGTCTGTCTGCCAGGGTATTTTAAGTTCTTCTAAGAGCAAGCGTAGCATAGGTGAAACACACAACAAATATATAAGGTCTTTAAAAGTGAGAAGCAAAACACCTTTGAAATTCTATTTTTTGAAAGAGCCAGTACTTAAAATATAAACACCTAACTTTGCAGATCAGATCCCCTTTTACAGTGGCCATGAGGTGCCATTTGGAAGAAAACAGGGGCTAAAGCACTGACTCACTTTTGGAAAACAGGTCAGAAAATTTTAAAGCTGTATTCATTGCAAGTCTTCAGAAATTACAAAGCGAGATCCCCTCCCTTGCAAATTGCATTGGCTTTCTCTAAGCTAGAAGACAGAAGTTGGGCAAAACAGATGGGAACCCGAAACTGCCGCTTTGTGTGGCAGATGCAGCAGGTAGCTGCGTGCCGGTGCTACGGGCAGTGCCATACAGCCCCATGAGCTCCTTACTGCTGCTTCATGGTGCAGGTAAGAAAGCCCCGTTCTCAGTGCCGAGCTCAAGGTAACCCAGACTGTTAGATCAGGCACAGGTTTTGGACCGCTTTGGACTGTTAGGACTATTTGGACCACGAGTTGTTCCCCCTCATTGTAATGTGGAGGGACTAGCACGGTGGCACCATCGAGCTTTCAGGAAACTTGGAGTGTCTTGGGTTGAACCGATGCGTACACAGCAGTGACTGCAGTGGAGCTGGAGGGTGGTAGGGCTGCCCACCGACCCGCTGGCCCCAGAGATGCCCTGGGAGGGCCGTGCCAGGAGAGCCAGCCCTTCACCTCCCGTTCTTCCCTGCGCAGGTATCCGAGATGATTTCCACCAGCCACTTCCCTGACACCACAGAATATGACTATGCCTATGATGAAAACACTGCTCCATGCGATGAAGGAAATAGTTTTCACCGTTTTAAATCCCTCTTCTTGCCAATCCTTTACTGCCTCGTGTTCATCTTCTGCCTACTGGGAAACTCCTTGGTCCTTTGGGTTCTTCTGACCAGGAAGGGGCTGACCACGATGACTGACATTTGCCTGCTCAACCTCGCTGCCTCTGATATGCTCTTCGTTTTGCCTCTCCCTTTCCAAGCCCACTACGCTTCAGACCAGTGGGTTTTTGGCAATGCTATGTGCAAGATAACAGCTGGCATTTATTATACAGGTTTTTACAGCAGTATTTTCTTTATAACCCTCATGAGCATAGACAGATATATAGCAATTGTCCATGCTGTCTACGCTGTGAGGATACGGACGGCCTCTTGTGGCATAATTATCAGTTTAGTCCTCTGGCTGGTGGCTGTCTTGGCATCTGTACCCAACATCGTGTTCAACCAGCAGCTGGAGATTGAGCAGTCCATGCAGTGCATCCCCACATACCCCCCAGGTGGCAATACCTGGAAGGTCGCCACCCAGTTTGTGGCCAATATCCTGGGCCTCTTGATTCCTCTCAGCATCCTCATTTACTGCTATTCCCAGATACTGAAAAACCTGCAAAAATGCAAAAACCGGAACAAGATCAAGGCGATCAAGATGATTTTCATCATTGTCATCGTTTTCTTCCTCTTCTGGGCGCCCTTCAACATCGCTCTCTTCCTCGATTCCCTGCAGAGCCTGTACCTCATCAACAACTGCAAGGCAAGCTACTGGATAGCCCTGGCCCTGCAGCTGACTGAGACCATTTCCTTCATCCACTGCTGCTTGAACCCTGTCATCTATGCTTTTGCTGGGGTGATGTTCAAGGCTCATCTTAAAGGAATATTTCAGTCCTGCGTCCATCTCTTCTCAAGTCCTGCTGGAGGTGTTGGGCCTGGTCAGTCATTTTCGGCAGTCACCCAGCTCTCCGGCAGCTCTGACTGCAGTGGGGTGCTCTAGCCCTCCGGGCCACCTTCTTCTGGGGGGGATCGCAGCCCTAAGCACTGGCACAGCCCCGTGGGCCATACCACAGTGTGACATTGTCCTGGGGTGACCCCAGCATACGCATATTTCCTCTCTGGATGAGTTGTGAAATACCACACAGTCAGCCACAACGTTAACTTTCTATGACCATCAGCACGTTTGTAACACAGTGATTCTCCAAGCTTGCTCAAGAACAATCTTTAACTGAGTTTTAGATGTTTTTTGATATACTTAGGCAAACAGGGTGCTTCTCCTAGCATATATATTCTTCTCTGGTGAAAGTATTGCTTTTGACTCATTCCCAAATACGCTCTGACCTGCAGGAGCTATTTCATACATGAATCACTATATCCCTGGGACAGAAATGGGACATTCCTCTGTGAGGTAGGGAAGATGACAGATATGGGATTACTTCGTATTGCAAAGAGGGAATCAACTCAACCACTACCATCACTGCCTCCCTCTGCCCCATCTCACAAATTAAGGCGTGACTCAACTTGAGGCTTCGTTGCTTTTCTATGGGAAGCCCCTGGGGATCCTGCCCAGAGCAACCTTTTACTGCAACGCCTTCCAAAACAGCAGATCAACCCCCTCCAGGTGTTGCCTGCACAGGTTACTTGTAGCCTAGATAAGCTGAATATGTCAACATCAGCGCAGTTTGCTTGTGTGTAATCTAAGGAGGTGGTGGTCCTCCAGCTCTGTGCCTTCACCATTTGCTGTCAGATGTAAATATCACAAAATAGCATGTACCGCATCAGCTCAGAATCTCTTTCTTCATGTGTTATCTTCTGCCATTTTAGAAATGTTTTCTTGAATAAAACATATTAACTGTATCTTTGTATGTTTTGGCTGCTGAATGTTTTTCCAGAGACCTACAAATCCAGGTTAAGATAAAGAAAGGATTTTCCATATAACTGATGGAATTGAGAGGTACCCTGGAGCTCCCTAGCAAAATACATCTTGTCTCCACTTCGCTGCTAAGAAACATCTGTTCTCAAAATCCCAGCAAGAATTCACAATTAAAAACTAACATCATGTCACTCTTATGCTGTGTCACTACAGTTTAAATAGCACAAAATTGAATATCAGAAATTTTGTTACTTGTCTGCCTGGGAGAGATGTCAGGTTGACCAAAGAGGGGGTGCTGGTCCTATCTGAACTACAGGGGATTTACAGTTCCAAGGAGCTGTCTTCAAGGATATAAAGTATCTGTGGAGAGTCTCCTGCCTCTGGATTTTAGGAAGTGATTGTGTCCTGAGCAACAATTTTTGGTAGCTTTTTCCTGATTGAAATTGAATTGAGGTGTGAAATAGCAACAATTTGCCTTGATCGATTTATTTTGTCAAGAGCTGCACACACGTCAAAACAAAACAAAACATCCTGCATCATTCACTGACATCATGGAAATTTGTGATCAGGAACTTAAAATGTGTCAAAGATACTCTTGCATCATTGAAACAGCAGTGTTCCCAGCAGAAGACTAGGGCTCACTCTGGGTTACAAGAGAAGGTCCAAGCCCAAACTCTTTGCTTCCTATTACTCTTTCATATAGCTTTCACTGAAATCAAGGAGGGAAGAGAGCAGCAGCAGAATTTAGCCTAAATGGTAGGTGAAGCTACAAATTAAAAAGTAGGTTTTGCTGTGCTCATTGCAGAGCTTTCTCTTCCTCCTCCTCCTCCACTGCTTAATTTAAAACCCAATTATTTAAGAATCCCAAAAGGTAGATGCAACCCCACACCCTCTGCTCAAGCACAGCTCAGTACTCTTGAGTTCTAGTCGATCAAGACAGCAGATTCTTGGGACTTTTCCTTTCAAAAAGATCTTCCTCTGTCTAAGGTGGCTGCAAAAAGAAATAATGCAAGTAGCTATTTTGCTTTTTTTATTACACGAACAAGTAGCTATTTTGCTCTTTTTATTACGCGAACTACCAGAACAGAGACACAAATACCCATCAGCACTAAATGTGCCCCTGTGGAGCACAGCTCTCAGAAGCATTGTGCTTCTTTAAATGAGTAATTTAATTCTTAATGTTGGCAGCCCATCAGACTTTTTGCTACTCTTGCAAGTCATCAACAAGTAAAAAGTCTAGGTAGATGCATAATAGCACTCACAATTTTTTGTACTTCTGTGCCCTGAAACAATTATGGATAACAGCACTACTAGATTAAAAGCAATACACTATATGTATATGTATACTGTATCTATATGTAGAATAATATTGAGGAACTGGTGCTGCTATTTCCTCCATTGTGTTTTATGTAGGAACTTGTCAACAATCTGGCCTCTTCCACAAACACAATATTCCCCTTGAAATAAAACAGGTAGCAGAAGGCTATTTATTGTTTTGAAGAGTTATCACAAAAAGCAAAATTAGTAAAAAAAAATTTACTATTTTTTCCATTGTTTCTAGTGAAAAGTTGATTATTATTGTGAAGGTGGAATGAGTTAAAAATTACTTCTGTGAGTAGAACAATCTCCTACTTAGATGCTGCACAACTACCACAATTAATATTCTCCTGGAACTGAGTTGTCACATCACACCTACGAGCAGTATCAGATTGTCAGCTAAAGTTCTAAGTGCGACTTCTCATATGTGATCACATTTCCCTAGCTACTTCTAGAATGTGTCTGAATCTGCTTGAACTTTCTACCTCTTCATTTTCATTTAACATGTTTCACAATCTCTCACTTTCCTGTTTCACATTTCTCTGCCCTTGTGAAGTATAAAGCCTATGACTACGACAGGAAAGCCTGATCTTAGTCTTATCTACTTGGCGGCATAAAATGAAAGATCCAAATTTGTGAGTGCTCAAAAACTCGACCCGATTTTTCTTTTAAAAAATAAAATATAAAAAATAATGTTTAGCAGTGCCAAGTAGAACTAGGAAAGAAAGAGGAATCTCTTGTAAGTGGTGCGGGTGATTCCTGCTCACTTTTCTCCAGCCTGAGGCTGCAATGTTCACAGGATTTGCAATGCTCCTCAATCACTTTGGCTTGCCATGTGACAGCCCAACCTTAAGAAGTGAAATTGAACTTTAGATGTATCTATGTGGCCCACCTCCCCATCTGAGCCCAGGAAGCCAGCTGATCCTCCTGGGGAATAAAGAGTGAACACAGGAAATTATTTTCCAGGAGGAAAAATATCTTAAAGCTAGATATCACACAAAATGATGATATCTAAAGGTGGGTTCTGTCTATTCAAGAGCAGCATTTTAAGGTTGTGCACACTCTTGCTCTCTCTCTTCAGCCCCATGAAGCCTCACTTTTTCCATAAGGAAAGACTGAAGAGTTGTAGCTTGTTTGAGAGCAGAGGAGAGCACTCCTGTTCTGTGTTTGGATTCGGATTTGTCCTGATCCCCCAGCAGGCACTGATTTCTGTGACCTAGCTAAGCAACTATGGCCTCCCAACAGGAACAGTGACGGAAGAACAAGGGAGACAACCCACAGAGTTTGCAGAAAATGTTTACTTACCTTACTTTTTCCATGGTTTGGGGAGGAAAACTGGATATTCATTTCTGACTAACTACTAGAATTTCATTTATTCAGCTTTCTGATTGAACGTGCTCCAGCTGCTGGGCTATAATGAAAGTGAAAAGCACAGGTACGATTCTCAGTTGAGATGCCTAAGGTGTTGAAAGAGGGGGAATCAACCCACAGAAACCACCTGCTGAAATGATATCAGAAACGATGCAATACTTCAGGTTGCTATGGCTCTAGTAGAAAATTACTTGAGACTTCTTCTCCTAATACTAAATTACTTACGGTAGTGTTCTCAGTAAGTCTGAGAAACTGTTAGCATCTGTGCTGAAGAAGCTAACAGGTTTTTGCACTCCCACTGGATGTATTTTGCTGCCAATCAAATGCTGATGCCAGCAGCCCCTTGACAGACTCCCTGTCATTAGCACCTCCAAGCAGTTCTCAGGCCCTGGAATTACTCTCAACAGGTTGCAATTTTTGGCAACTAGTTTAAGGAAATTAAGTGCTATGACTAATAAGTCCGTTGCTGCTCCTGGAGCTAGCTTTTATGTGTTTGTACTCCACAGGCTAAACACACCTCCACTTAACTATGCACCGATAGTATCCCCAGCACTGGCTTTTGGGAAGTCACTCACATTTCCTGGTGTTTCAGAAACATGGATATTAGTAATCTGTGACAGGGAGAACATGAGAGATGTGAAGACTGCGTAGCTGGGAGAGGAAAATTTTTGATAGGTAAGATAGAGTCCCATCAGCTGCCTGGGAACCTAGCACAGGGCGTCTAAAAAGTGTATGGCAATAAAACACTGGCTGTCAGAAGTAACTGGAACAGCGGTGAGAGAAACCAGCTGCCAGCAATCACTGAGCTGCCTCTCGAACTGCTTTTGAAGGAAGTGAACTTGGGAGCCACATTTGCTTTGGCCCAGAGAAAAGAGAAGTTTTGCTTAGGAGCCTGTGTACACCCTCAGTCTGACACCCTCACTCATGGCAGGTGCTATGTGCCCTGCATCTACACTAACTAACTGCAGGGACACACAGCACGGATGCAACCAGGGCATAGACTGACCTGATACGGTTACTACCAAGGGCTCACAGAAAAATTACCTGAAGCTGGAGAACAGATGCTGGAGATGGGAGTCATGGGTGTCCTGCTGGTGCCAATCATTCCTCCCTGAGTGGCCAAAAGGAACACACAGAGAGTGGAAGGTGGGAAGGAGAGAAACTATATATGCACATTTTGATATGAAGAAAATGGGCCTTGTAGTTATTGGTTAATTTTAGGTTTCTAGGAAAAACATTTTTACCTAAATTTAGAAATACTCAGCATGTTGCCTCAGGTGGGTACATCAAGAAGTCCTTGGGTTCAGATCAAACCTCAGGTAGCCTTTGGTTGTTGCACCAAGAACCTGCTAGAAGTGGAACAGAGATTGCCCCTTGCAAAACTCCTACACTATCCCAGATCTTTGGAATGAGCAGAGACCTGGCAGCACATACAAACACTTACACACAAACAGACACAGGCATAGAGGTGGGTAAATAAGTATTTCTATAAATATTAAGTATTAAACCATGCTGAGTGTTTGCAGGTCTGAGGTGGAGGAAAGAGTCTCTTCCTCAAACCTGTTTCCTTAGACCTGTCACAGGACAAGCATCAAGCCTCAGGAGCTGTTCTCTGGAATTATTGCCTTCCTCACCACCCAAAGTACTCCATACAGCCTAACTGCAAGATATCACAAGTATATCCATTCCTAGGTCTGACCCAGCTGGCTGCCACTTAGCCCTTGCAGGGATGGGATCTCCCTGAGCTTCTCTCTACTTACAAACAGCAACTCCTGCCTCCCTCCTTCCTCTTCTGATGCACACCTATAAGCTCAGGTGCTGTACATTTGCCCTGCTTTTATATCCCACCCATTTGTTCCACATTCTCTTTTAATGCAGTTATGGCTGCCCTTATCATGTAAAGTGCATAAAACCCAGGTGTCACATGCAGTCTGTGCAGCTGTTGTATGCTAAAAGATCAACCTACTCAGCCCTCAGTGGGAGAGGGGAAACAAGAAGTTACAACTTGGCACTGCCCTTGATTCCAGGAATTGTTTTAGCAACTCTCTTACTTAGAAATTGCAGCTCAGTTTAACATGCTCTTTAGCCTTTGCTTTTCTGACCCTTTTTCATTCCTCTGGAACACTCTGTTTATGAGTCTTTTCACTTCTAAGGTTTGCCCCATTTTCTATTTTCCCGTTTTCAGGAGGCTATAGAATCTAATCACTGCAATTGCTGTCATAATGATTATTGAGACATTTTCCGTCCAAGAGATTTTTTTTCTTTCCTTTCTCTTTTTTTCCTGTGATAATTTGATCTGAACTAATAACGGTTCTTGGATTAGACAGTTAAGGTTTCAATTATACTAACAATAAATTCTTGACTTGGTGCATAAGGTGTGTTTCCTTTTTGCCTGTAACAAGGTTTTGAATATAACACTTCCCCCACAGACCAGGCCAACTAGCAGTATGCAGTAACCTGTGAAACAGGCTGGGTAGTTGCACCACAGATATGTGAGGTACGGCACCAGGGGAAACCCAACATGGGTATTAGTGAGCATGCCCTTACCCTGAGTCCTGAGATTTGACAGATCTGCACATGATAATCAGTTTAAAGCAGGTTCTATCATGTTTGAGGTTCGTCACTGAGTTTGGTGTGGCAGGATTTGATAGTCATCAGTCATCATTTTTCTGAGATTGCCATCAGCGTTAAAAAGACTGAAATTATGTCTGTGTCTTTACCTCTTATTAAAAATTAAGATATAATCAAGAAGACCTGGACCGGCCAGACTAAAGAAATCAGTCATTCTTGGCTATGCACTGTTTTAAGTTCTGCATTATTTTTTTGGCTACAGAAATGCACCTCACTGCCTTCTTTCAGATATCTGGTGTGGGTTTTGCTTGTAACTAGAAATATATTCTAACAAACCTGAAACGCACTAATAAGTGACCCCAGAAATGGGGGTACAAAACTTCCTGAGGTTTACAACTTTCTGCTGAAATGACTTCATAACTGCCAATAGATTCTTAAGCTTGCCTGACTTCAACTTTCTCTGGGGACTTGAAAACCTCAGAGGTCTGCTGAAATTCTGCTGACTCCTAGATGACTTCCAAGCCTGCCTTATACCTCTCTCGATGACACTAGTTTCTTTCCTTCTCCTCAGCTGGAGGAGATAACCAGATGTCCTCTCTTATCCATCCCAGTGTACACCCATGGCAACCGACCAGTCTGTCTCCTCTCCTAATAGGTCCAGTTCTTCTGCTCCTTCACTGATTCTCAGATTAGCTAATAACTATGTTTTCACCTATAAAAGCTTTCTAATACATTGCTTTTCCAAGTTGCGGCTGGTGTCCAGAGCTTTTTGCAACCAGGAAATAAGAAATGATCCCTAGTCAGTGTAAAAGAAAAGACAGTAAACACCTCCAGTGTTTACTGTAAACAACTGTAAAGCTCAGATCACTATTCAGTTTAAAGTATTTTTATCACTTATTTGTGGCTTGCTTTTGTCTCAATACTTGCACAATCTCTTCCAAGAAGAACTGCAAGCTGGTTTGCAAGCTTTAAATATAACTGCATAAAATAATCTTTTTAATGTAATCTGAGAGCCTCACAAATACTCATGGATTTGCCTTCATACCGTACATGCCAACACTGATAATGTTTTGCACTGTGGCACAGACAGTTTATCCACACCTGTTCAGCTAGGAGAGCTGCTGTAAAATATCTCACTTGTGGACAAAACTATTAACTAGCTCTTCCATTCCTGGTATAAGACAGCAATTAGTACAGAGTAAAAAAAAAAAAAAAAAAATAGAATGCAGTAAAATTTACCACACTGTAGTGCGGAAGACACCACAGTGATCCCCAGTTGCTGCGGATGGAGAGCAGCATGCACGTGGTATCATAGCTTCTGTGGTGTGGTTAGCTGTGAGAAAGCAGGTTTTGCCGACCTACCTAGAGCGTGGTGTTTTCTTGTATCTTCTCTACAGAATCTACTGAGGAAATGGTGTCTCCACCCTGTAAGTAAAACCTGCTGGAGAATGATCAGGGTCAGATTCAGTATTTCTACCATACTAGGGTGGCCTCAGGCTTTTTAACTTCTCACACAGGGGTTCTCAGAGGTTGAGCTGCTTTCGCCAAACAAGGGCAGAGGAATGAAACAGAGCCAAGTCCCTTGATAGACTGAAGGTAGGTGGGGATGGTTGTGCCTTTTGTATTCAACTTTTTTGAAGGGCCCTGCAGGTACCCAGGAAGCAAAATCAGGGAAAACGTACATTTCAGAGCTGCCTAATCCCATTTCACAAATAATTTTGGAATCTTCAAGGTTTTCATAGGACAGGCAAGAAATTCACCACAAGATTTGGGCTCATAGGCCTGAGTTCATCCTACCTGACTTTAAGCATCTAGTTCTAGCATGTAAATTAAGCATCTTCCTATTTCACTTGGTCTCATCTTTTCATACATGGCCTCTGTGGTTGTGTTCCTCATGTCCCAAGGCCCAAGCGGAAGACAAAAAATAAGAAGCACAAGGTGCAGCTCCAATAGATAATAACCTTGTCCCAGCATAATCCTATTAACTCTTTTGGGAAAAAAATAGTTATTAAACTAGATTCCCTAAATGAATGGATATTTGAGGGTATTATTCATTATTTTGGCACTTCAACTTCTCCACTGAAAAACAGAGATAAATGATTCATCTCATAAAGTTGTTGAGAAAGCAAATATAGTAATATCTGCAACCAGATACTATGCTTACAGAACTAGAGACATGATCAGGAGAGAAGAAGTAAAATTCTGTAATCAGAGAAGGATTTGCACAGTTGGTGTGAAATACTGCCTGGACTCACCCTCTCCTGATGGCTCCTGCAGACTGAAGGAGGCATCATGGTACATGTACAAAAGAGGTTCATATGAAAGGCACTTTGTGTCTCTGATATTTCTTGATGCAGTTCTTCCTGTGAATAATTCAGACCATGTTAAGAACATGTTGAGCTCCCAATTTACTTACACCTCCATTGTCAAGTTTTGCTCTTCCAGGACTCTGTGATAAACGCTAAAGTTGTTGGGGAGTACCATGATTCCTGAGTGGCTGACAATACAAGTTTCATATTCCATTAATGGAAATTGGGTTTTGTTTATATGCATCCTCCTAATTCTTCTAAATTGTAGTAAGAAAAAGCCCCTTCAGAACATGTGCGTGGCTCTGAGGATCTAGGGAAAGAGGAGAGCCTTCACAACCTTTTCTATAGCTACAGAGAGGAATGGAGAGCCCTCTGGAAGGTCACTCATTCTAGCCTAAAGTGGAGTAAATTAAGACAGAGGCAGTTACCCTTTGCAAGTATCTACCTCTGCCTATTGACTATAGAGGGAGCCCTTAACTAGCTGGCCAGCTACAGAGAGCTTAAGGTGTAAGAGGTGACTTATGCTACCTACTTTTAGTTCAAAGGAGTCTGGAATAAAACAAAGAGAAAGAACTATATACAAAGAAGTTGGAGCTTTTTGTTTGCTTGTTTTTTTTTTTTTTTTTTTTTTTTTTGTATGTGTGAGTCAAGGACAGAATTGACAATGGGGTTCTCCAAAGATCGTTGTAATCTGGGGCTACTTTAGCTGTTGGGGATCTCAAGAGAAAAAATTGTATCTGATTCATACATGTCCATGTGAGATAATGCAAAAGAAGTTAGGAGAATAACGTTGTACAAAGCAAGAACAGTATAGGGTTTTGATTAACTATGTAATAGTAACAAGTATAATCTGAAATAGTGGCCATTCTCTCATAAAGAACCTTACAAAGTCCTCTGTGCTCTGCTGAAGTTGCCACATGTTCTGTGAGCTTGAAGAGAGCCAGTAAAATGTCCACGGAGGACTTCAGGGTATAAACACTCTCTTGAGGACTCTCATGCACGAGGACTCTGTAAAAGATTTAGTGAATTTGTTTTTCAACACAGAAAACCTTCACTCAGTTGTATCCTAAAAAGGGAAGCTGAAGCACACCAGGGGAAAAGGGGAAGTAAGTCCATCAGTACCCACCTTCCCTTCTACTACTATGCCACTTTCAAAACCTCAAACATGCTGTGGTTCAGGCACCAAAATCTGGATCTTTCCTTCCACGTGGGAACCTTGTATATCAGATAGACAGCAAGGCCACCACTTAATATTTGTCCTGTCTTGAGGGGTATACGAGCAAGGCCCTGTCATTTCTACTGAGGTCTGCCTGGTAATTTTACCAAAATTTTCATGCACAGGGAACTGTCTCTAGCTCTTCCCTTCTCTCCACAGCAGGGAGGATAAAAAGACAAGAGATTTCTTCAAGAAATTAGGAAAATGATGTCAGGGCCCTGAACATGTCCCCCTCAAGGAGTTTGGTGCCAGAGCTCTGGGTCAGCTCAGAGCCAGATGGGCTAGGGGCTGCCCCATTCCTGATGGCACCATGGGGAAAGGCTCCTTGGCTGCCTCACTGTGTCACAGCCTCTGCCCCTGGTCATGGGTCCTGCCAACACCACCTCATGACCACCTGGCCTGGCCTCAGCCCATCGCTGTCCTCACAGTAGTGCCCAGGGCCTGGGCCTGCCTCAGCTGTCCCCAGCCGCTCTGCTCCATTGTGGGGTGGTGGGATGGGCCCTGGCTGCAAGGCCCAGCTCTGCAACCACTGTTAGCAGTTGACTTCTGTGGTATGCTAAAAAACAGAAAGAAATGTGAAATTTCCCAAACAAGAAACATACGAGGCGCAGAGAAGTCTAGGCAGAAATTCTTCCTGGTGTAGATTCAAGGTCCAGTCTATAGCCCGGTTAATTGTGCTGTAGCAACCAGCTCTTTGTCACTAGCCTTATATATACTTATGTCTGGTATCCAAAAGAGACCAGCATCCATAGAAGAGCATAGTATTTTACCCCAGAATACTTCCACTGCAGCATGATGGTTATGGGCATGTTGGAGGCCCATCAGATAGGATCTGATGTCCTGCAGTACGAGACGGATTTGCAGCTAGCTTTCCTCCTCTTGCGGACTGACTTTGTTACATTGTGCTGTCAGTTAAAAGGGGAGATGCTTTAGCTTGTTTTATGAACCCAGATCTTCATTCTGCTCTTGTGTTCTTGAGAAAAAAACAGTTTAAAGTTCCCCGTTTATTTTTGACATTTCTCAAATTTTATAGTCATTTCTGTTTTGGTTAAAAGTATTCTGTAAATTTCACCTGAATTTCTGAAAAGCCTTGGTTGGCATGAAACTGCATTTTCCAGGAAATCTTTCTGCTTCTTGAGAAACTCTACAAAACTTGTCAAGTTCTTGTTCATTCCCAAATAGCTTCCCCTACAGCTGCTTCTGCAGCAATCTCTGCTTCTCTTCAGGCGGAGGTTTTAAATACCAGACTTAAGCACATATACTGACATGCTCAGGAGGAAGGAGGGAAAAAAAGGCAGGAATTCTGCCCATACCAGCCCAGACAGGACTGCCCAGACTGAGCGGTTATGGACCGGCAAGGCTCCACAGCAGTTCCTGTCACTGCTTGTCAGAGAGGGACAGATGTGACTGGCTGCCCCACTTCTTCTGCCGGTCTCTTGGGTATAAACCACCTTAGTTTTCCTGAGGTTCATCCAGTTCTGCTGGGTCATGTATTTGTACATCAGAATGTTTATTGTAAGGGCAAAAAAGTGTTCCATCTCTACAGTAAGTCAAGGACCTGGAGACTGTTGTTACTGACAGGGTTTCAGACTGGAAGAGCTCTTTCTTGGCTTGTGAGCAGTTCAGCAGCTATTATTGCAAGCACTGCTTTGCTTCCGGAAACAAAATAAATGGCTACTGTAGCTACATCCAGAGACAGATTGCAATTACCTTTCAGACATGGCTAGGATCTCTGCAAGAAGAGCACTCTTCAGGAACATTTCAAATGCATCATTTCGGCTTCTCAGCTTTATTATAGCAGTGAAGTTCATGCCTCTACACAATCATTTAAATATGCACAGTGAGTTTTGTTTGCACAGCAAAACCCAAATGAGAGGCAATCTACTATTAAAATCAAAATCAGTGTTAAGAACAAAACACTTCAGCAAGTGCTCTGATATTTCCAACCCAGCACAGCAGAAGCAATATGAAATCAGCATAAGGAGCTGTTTTTCGAAATACCTTTAATCTCCAAGCCATTGTAGCTGTTGATTATTACACGTGGTACATGTGGCCCCAGAAAAAAATTTGAGGACACCATAGTTATGGCTTTCAATAACTAATGTTATAATGTTATTGCAATCATAATACAGCATTTGCTTAGTCTTAGAAACTGTTGCATATGTATTATATATGTAAAATATTACGTGTTTTAAAAGTAGAGTATTTTCTCCTATTTCATTTGGGCATGTCCCTTACAATACAGAGACAGGGAGGGAGAGAGAGGGAAGAAGGGAGAGGGATTTTCACAAGTCAGAGCCACAGGAGCTCAGGTAACCTGAAAATACCATCCGCTTGATTTCAGTCTGAACACTCACCATTAGGGGCACAAATTAGAACTCTTACAGAACCAGGTGAGCAAAAATGTCTTTTCTTTCTCAAATGGGAAGCCAACTTTGAGTTTCCCATTCCACATGCCAAGAATGAACCCAATGCCTTATGCCAAACCCAAGTCTCCACTTACCATTCACAGGGTCATGAGACCAGCACATAGGTATTTCAAGGATAACCTCTTTTGAGTTCTTTCCAAGAACAGGCTTGTGTAAGAGAGAAAGTGAAAATGTGAATTTATCCATTCCTGAGAGACTTTCATATTTAATGCAATTATATCATCAATGAATAGAATCATAGAATCATTATGGTTGGAGAAGACCTTCAAGACCATTGAGTCCAGCCGTAAGTCCTTCAACACCATGTCTGTTACACCATGTCCCTAAGTGTCTCATCTACACATTTCTTCAACACTGCCAGAGGCAATGAATCCACCACTTCCCCGGGCAGCCTGTTCCAATGCTTCACCCTCTTTCTGTGTAGAAATTCGTCCTAATGTCTAACCTGAACCTTCCCTGGCACAACTTGAGGCCATCTCCTCTTGTCCTATCGGCAGTTATTCTGGAGAAGAGATCAAACCCCACCTCACTACAACGTCCTTTCAGGTAGTTGTAGAGCGTGAGAAGGTGTCCCCTGGGCCCTGTCTTCTCCACACTAAATCACCCCCGCTACCTCAAAGGCTTCTCATAAGGTCTGTGCTCCAGCCCCTTCACCAGCTTCGCTGCCCTTCTCTGGACACGCTCCAGCACCTCGATGTCCTTCTTGTAGTGAGGGGCCCAAAACTGAACACAGTATT
>VZSV01000038.1:3998455-4066375 GCA_013398735.1 Nothocercus julius | reverse complement strand
CTCTCCGCCCGGCCGCTCAGCCAGTTCTTCCCCCGGGGAGGAGCAGACCGGTCTAAGCCATGAGCTGCCAGCTTCTCCAGGAGAGGCAGGGGGAGGCTGTGTCAAAGGCCCTGCTGAAGGCCAAGCAGAGCGCGTCCACAGCCTTTCCCTCCTCCGCTAGGTGAGTCACCTGGTCACAGAAGGAGATCAGGTTGGTGAGGCAGGACCTGCCTTTCATGAACCGCTGTTGGCTGGGCCTGATCCCCTGGTTGTCCCACACAGGCTGTCTGATCGCCCTCGAGATGATCTGCTCTATACCTTTCCCTGATACCCAGGTCAGGCAGACAGGCCTGTAGTTCCCCAGATCCTCCACCTGACCCTTCTTGTAGATGGACATCACATCGGCGAGTCTCCAGGTGCCCGGGACCTCCCCTGTTGACTGGGACCGCTGATGATGGAGGGCGGCGTGGCGAGCACTTCCACCAGCTCCCTCAGAACCCTGGGGTGGATCCCATCTGGTCCCATAGACTTGTGAATGTCCAAGTGAGATGGATAGATGCTTACATATTTGTACAGATTTTTCCTACATATCTTTAACATATCATCTGCAGAGACTCCTCTCCAAACAGCTAGGTCTTTTTCTCCTCCTGCATAGGAAAGCTTCAGCCCAACAGTGCATTTGCCAAGTACTGTATTTGCTAAGTTTCCAAGATCAAATTCTAATGCCACTTGCAAGTTCGCACTGCCAGTTTCAGCTGTAAGTGCTTTTTACTTGGGCAAAAAGATAGATAAAGCAAAACTGAGGAGATCAGCAACCCCAGAAAGTCTCCAAAAACACAGAGGGAAACCTGGGGGTTGCAGCACAGGGAGAGAAGAGTTTAAGGCACCCTTTGGTACCACATGACATTTACACTTGCTCACCACATCAGGCAATGGGCTCCAAAGCGAACATCAATGTACAAAAATCTATCTGTCTCTACCACACTAGGAGCTTGTACATTGAATAATAAAAGATGTCATGGTGAAAAAAACAGTCAAATTCAGACAGCAATTCAGAATAAGAAAAAGAAAATGGGGGTTGTGGCTCCCTGCCACCCACATGTCCCTGGAGGGAAGGCCCTTTCTGCCTGGGCTTCGTTTCCCACACTGAAGCCTTCCAGTGGTCTGCAGTCTGTATTGCTGCAAAATCCGATCAGTCCCTTCCAGAGCATCAGGAAAAGTTTATTTTCTTTCAGTCATCTCAGCGACTCCTTTTCATAATTTGTTGCTTTAATTGCCTCTTCTGCTATGGCTCACAGCCCTGCAAGTCTCTTTTTTTACTCTCTGAAAGATCCGCGGTCAGGTTGCATATTATTGGTTTTATTGAAACTCTATATAGATTTTTTTTTTCCAGGAAATGACAAAACCCAACTTAACCGTAGCAAAAACCAGCATCATAGATATGCCAGAAATACTGCTGTGAATCACCAGCCAGCCTTAGAAAAAAAGGCAAGATTTAAAAAACTAGCCTTGCTATTTCTTACGATAAAATTTTAAAGACTCCTCAGGGAGCAGATAAATGGTAAAATAATTTGCCAGTTTTGGTTTATAATGCTAACTGATGTAAGTAGTAATTACCTCTCCAACAGCTGGAGGTTGCTGAGGCTGGAGTGCCAAAGGCATTGGTCAGGCAACTGTTTAAAAAGCACCCAAAAGTGTGATATCAGTCTGTGCACTCAGCTATTCTTCCCGCCTTTTATCTCTTTCTTTCTATTACTTTCAACCCTGCTGCATTACCACATCAAGAAGATAATGAACTCTGGTTCCAGTCCACCTCATGCGACAGGTTCTTACAACCGCAAGGCCAGTTTGGCTTTGCAAAACTTACACCCATGTTCAAGGAAGGGCTTACAGCATGCGGTAGAGTTGTGGTGGGGCTGCATGAGCTGGTCTCCTAACTGCAAAGATGGCAGCTATGTCAGCGCGGTGCTCTGCCAGACCCAATTACCTCTGAAACATCTCTGTGTTAATACAGCTGGACTTCTTTCGGGGCTTTGATTCGTCTCTGTTCACAACATCAGAGGCAAGTGTGATTCTATCTTCCATGTCATTGTTTTGCAGGGTATAAACATATTCTAATTTTGCTTGCACATTGTTTTTTTTACTAGTACAGATGAAACAAAGAACCAGGATAGGCTCAGATTGTGTCAAAGTCAACCAGAAACCATGAATATGAAAAATTCTGTGCTGGGGTTATTTTCACCGTCATTTTGAAGATCTGAATTTAATTTTAAAAGTACAAACTCTATTTGTCAAATATTTTGTATTACTTTCTGCTGAGCTACGGAAATATCCAGAGCAGTTATAGTGATAGACTCAAGCATACAGTTTTATTGAACAGAACCTAATAGTCTCAACCCTGAAAAGAAATGCACTGGTTTTGATATTGAACTCCAGCTGGAGCAGAATGAGTGATGCCTGTGAAGTCTTCATACCTCACTTCTGAACTCATTGTGAAAATCGAGCATTTCTGGAAAAGAAGAACCATGCCCTTGCTTCTTGTAATACTTTAATAGTTTTGCAATAGATCACACAGGAAGTGCTATTTCCTATTTTCAAAGATTGGGTTTAACTATATGTTCAGTCACAAAGAAGAAGACACAGTCGGAAAAAAACAAGCTTGCTAAACTGGTGAGTAAATCATTTTTCTTTCTTTTATTCATAAATGCTTATATGTGGATAGAGATTAATTAAATGGGGAAGTAGGCATGCTTAATTATAGTGGTAGGAGAGCTACCTTTTAAACATAGACACTCTTTTCAAGAATGACTGGATTCGCTGGACAGCTTAGAACCCAGGACAAGGTAAGTGCTAGAGCTAAGAATTAAACTGGATAAATATTGTATAAAATTGTCATTATTTTTGTACTGAAAACTTCTTGGACATTGGTTTTGAAGCCATTCTAGATCAGTGACTCTAAGGATATAAACTGATTAGATATAATTTTTTTCACAATCTAACTGCAGCAAATCAAAGTCATATCTAGCTCTTTCAGATGAAGATGGCAGAAGTCCTCTTTCACTAACCCAGCACAATCTGCCCAGGTTTCTTGGTATTATTCAAACATCTAATCTGTTAAAAGAGCTGGTTCTTCGTGTGAAGAGTTCTTTGGGATTGGTTCCTCTTTTTTTTTTTATTTTAGTCTAGGGCCATCACATTAGAAAGCCTGAAGTCCATATCTAAACTAGAAATAATAGTTTTATGTGCAATCATGATCTGGCTTGCAATTTCATGTTAGTGAGGGTTTTATATAATAAAATCCATCAATGCCATGCTGAAACTGTACCATTCTTGCGCAGAAGGAAAAGTGAGCTCTCCTGCTTGGATAACTTGCCACTTCAGGATTACCAAAAAAGCTGTAGTAATCTAAGAATATAATTTTTATTTTGCAGTATATCAAACACACAGCAATAGCAACATTTGTTTTCATTGGAGAATTGCAGTGTAATGAAACGATTAACGAAACCAAAGCAGTGGGTTCAAACTTCTCTGTGGAGACATAGCAATAACAGAAGGGCAGGATGGCCACGGGCCCTATGTCATATGTTGGGAATCTTCACTCCAGACCATTTTCGTTTTTTATTGTGGACCAGTTCATCCCCAGAACAGATGTGAATGCAACTATTGTTTGAATTATTCTGAGTTCAACATTTTATTTGAAGCAGTTGCTTGAAGGAAAAAAAAAAAAAAAAAAAACAGCAATGCTAGTAGAGGACTTAATCCACACAAGAGAAGAGAAATTTAGTTTCTTTCCATCTAGTTTTTCTTTCTCAGAGCACTTATTTTGAGTGCTTATGCCGATATTTTACACTACATTTTTTTAGATAAGAATACATTTTTCTTCTTTCGTCTCATAATGACATAGGTTGACTCTACTAAGACCAGAAAAGCTCAGAATTTTTGCAAAACTGTTGTCTGCTTTGCATAGGAACAGAAACAGCAAGATCCAAAGAATATAAAGGCAATTAAGTCTGTTTTTCACTTTGGAGCCCAAAACATATTTTTTTCCCTGAAAGTTCTGTAACAATGTAAAAATGAATTAGGTGGGAGGAAAGTAATTCTGAAGATAAGACGCTTCTAAAACTCAGCAGTTATGAAAGAAGGAAGTATCTTTCCTTAAGCATATCCAGGAAAGGCTTTGTTTGTACCACGTGAAAAGATATGTCTGAAGGAAAACATCACCTCAAGGTCTTAAATATAGCATTTAGTTTATACTTCTATTTTTTCCTTCAGCTGTTTCGGTAACTCTAGCAAAGTGTGAGCAAATATTTGTTCCCCAAGCTGTCTTTGGTCTGTGCATAGTCTCCTTCATAGTTTTGCGTGTTCAGAGACTCCTTCTGGAAAAGCAAAGGCAAAGGACAGGGTAGGAAACATACAGCATCTCCATTGCAACATCTGCTATCAGGGTATTATTTTTCTTCATTTAGGTTTCGGTTATACTCTGGGTTCACCCTTCATGAAGTGCCCTAGATTCCACTGACACATATTTTCAAACTGACTACAAGTCATTAAATCATTTCTTCGTCATTGTCACAAATATTGGCATTTGTGAAAATGAAGAGAGCAAGCATGGGGGGTAACTTTGTGTTACTTTGTGTTACCAGGAGGGTTGGACTAGATGATTTCTAGAGATCCTTTCCAATCTCAACCATTCTGTGATTCTGTGATACTTGTTTATACATTTCAAAAGAGAAAGGAAGAGGAAACTCTGCAGGTCATTCAGTTTTGAGATAAGTGACTGCTGTGTGAGTGCTCTTCTGTCTTGCAATTATTGAATGTTCTGATTTCTGCGAGGAAACTTTTCAAGAACCCCTTCATTGATCAGCAGGTTCATTGAGCAATGACTTGTGATGACTACCATCTCTTAATGTGTCCGTGTAGCACCGATCCCTGAGATTTAACTACAAAAATATGTAAACATCTCTTAGTCAAACCTAGACCAGTCTATGGAAGAAAAAAAAAATACCCTATAGGTACTAACCAATACACCAAAGCTAACAAGGTGTCTCTCAAAGAAGCCCAAATATCCAAATGCAAACACTAAGGAGTCATGATTTCATGCCACATATTCACTACAAGAATCTCTGAAGTTGCAGTATGTGCAGCTTTGTTATAACTCATAATGAAATTGAAGTATATCCATTTTGGTTTGAAGCACTAAGATTGTTAAGAAACTCAGATTTTCTCCCCTCGAAGCCGCAACCCCGTATTTTCCCTGCAAGAATTCTTTCTCATCTCTCCAATTTCACTCAGACACAAATAGGTTTCAAAAATGAGTTTCCCTGTGGTACAACAATGATTTGGACTAGAATGAGTCTAAAGAGTAAAAGATTTGGCCAACATTTCTAATTTAATCCTTTGTTCTGTGGGAGGGACTTGTTTTGGCCCTGTAGATTCATGTACTGATGAATATGAGCCATGAAGACTGGCAGTAGCTGTCAAGATTGCCCTCATAAGGGGTATGTTGAGTATATGGCTCGATAGATGATAGGTGAGAGATGGTACATGTCAAAATAAGGCCATGGCATGTGCTCTTATAGCCATGGGTAACAACGGTGGTCTTAGAGCAATTTATTTATCTGCCTTCACTATTGTCTTCTTCATGGGGTGCAGGTATTTTGCAAGGCCCAATGCACAAATAGGACTGACGGTCTAAACCACGCAAAACTGTACTGAACTTCTTGGGGGCTCAGAACATAACCAGTTCACAGTGAGAAAATGCAAGTGTCTGTCCATTGGACTGGTCATATATTTAGACTTTTTTGCATGATAAACACACAGAATAAAATAGAAGTGAAAGAAAAGAAAAATCCCTTTCTCTTAAGTTTCTAGCTTTGTTTTGACTTCTTTGCCCTCTGTGGTAGAAACTGTCCAGAATTTCTACTAGCGATCAAAACTACCCTATGCACGCTGTAACTGTGGGTGTTTGGGCAGGACAGTGAGACATTGATGGCCTCATTCAAGTGTAAAACCAGCAAGAAAGCCCTGCAAGCAAAGATCCTTAAGACTCTGAAGACTGGTTTGTAATTTGAGAACAAAAATATGAGGTAAATAAGCATGTAAATGTTAGCCCTCAAATCAGAATCACCTCAAAAAAGGCTGTATATACTTACAGCACAAGATCATACATAAATCTGCAGGTTCCTTTAATAATATTTTCATTTCTGAAGGTTCATGCCCAGATTATTTTAGAGCGAAACCAGATTCCCTATCAGGGTCTACAGCTTCAGCAGAAAATATTCCTCTCAGCATGAAAATGAAAACTGAAAAATGGTTAAAGTTTGAAAAATCAAATGAAAACTTTGCCTTCCTGGAATGCAATGGAATTTTTCAGTGAGATCAGTTTTGAGGAGTTCTTCATGACTATGTTGATGTGCATAAAATAAAGAAGGTTTTGGAAAGCATTTTAGAAAATATTTTCCTATTCTGTGCTTTCAGTGAAGATGCAAATCTGACTTCTAACCCAACCAAATACTCAGCGATTTCCCATCAGGTCACAGGTTGTAAACCAAAGAACCACAGCACACACTGTGTTTTTGGGACACATGAATGTGACCTGTGCAGGGAAAGAGCTGAATTTTGGCAGTGAAAAGATGAAAGGTCTGGGCAGCAAAGAATCAGTATCAGTAGGAAACTAGCTGCCAGTTCTGCTACTCCTACAGTTTTGGTCTTTTTGTCTGTAAATCTCAGACTAAGCTCCAATCTAAGTAATACAGATTTTTGCTATCTTGTCATTTAAATATATACACAAGTGTGTGCATAAAAATACATATATTTGTGTGCAGGTGTGTGTATATATATGTGTGTATAAACATGAGTGAGAGAAAACTGTAAACAACATTGTGCAATAAGTAAAATTTGTTAAGATCCTTTGTATGATATCTATAGATATTTGTGTGTGTATATCTCTCCACTGAGATAAAGGCGCAGATTAAATTAAGACTGAGTATTCTGCAACTAACTGTGAGGAAGTTGTGCTTTCCTCAGACAGCTGAGTAACCAAACATAAACTGAGACACTTCAGAAATTTTACAGGCTGTAGATCAGAGCAGACCACTGTGGTTACTAACTGTGGCCTCTACCAAAACACAGGCCAGGGCGTGTGCCTGTATGCTGCCTCAGTTATGGGCTGAGTTTCTTTGTCTATGTTTAGTCTTAAAGCACTCAAGTCCAGAGAGATTCACGTGCTGGTTTTGAGAATGTGGCCTCTAAACTCCTAACCAGCCAGCAACAACTTCCACAAAAGAGGTTTGGAAATATAGGTGCCTGGTGCAGGGTACACATCTCCAGTGAAAATGTGTACAAGGAGTACTGCATTACATGAGATGTCAGGGCTCCTAGATCAACTTGAGGCAAGGGTAGTGCCTGAAGCCTTCTGAGCTGGAAGCAGTCTGCAGCCTTAGTCAAGAGAACAGTCATCAATCCACTGCGAAAACACAACAACTGATAAAAGAAGTGATTTTTATACAGAAAAAAGCAGCAGACTTCTCGCAGACGGAAATATAGGTTTCAGTAAATTGCTCCATTTGAGTGGCTACCAAATGCACCGATTTCACTTTCCCATTAAGTGACTAAGAAGCAGGCTTGCTTGGTCCCTCTTAGACCCATCTTCAGAAAATCCTGTTCCCTTCCTCCCACAGAGCCCATCGAAATTCTTTAATTTTTTCCAGGAGTGAGTTTGAAAAAAAAAAAACAAAATCCTTACCTTTTGGAGACCAAATTACAGCAAGTTTTGCTTCTGCATCCTAACTGAGAGGCCCGCCAGGTGGCTGGGCTGAGACTGGGTTGGTTGAGTTGGGATGTTGGTTTACATAGAACTCTCCAGCCTTTGCCTGCTCCCACTGTAACAGAAGTTGCAAAAGTAAGTAAAACCCTACTTACGTTCTGTGCTGTGATTCTTTCATGTCAGGAAAAAAAAACATTTCAGATACTCTGAATACTCTGCATTTTCAGATACAATAAAATTTGGAAATAAGCAAGTAGTATGACCCAAGAGTAGTTTCTAGTCAATCCTGAACAGTACGCTCAAATTAAAAAATTGAGTGTACCAAAAATGCACTATCTCCTTTTCCTTTTCTTTCACAGAAGATTTATATCAATATAAATCTTTTATGCCATTTTAGAAGATCTTTCACAGAATCACAGAATCACAGAATCACACAGAATCACAGGATGGTTGAGGTTGGAAGGCACCTCTAGAGACCATCCAGTCCAACCCCCCTGCTCCAGCAGGGACACCTAGAGCACGTGGCACAGGGCGGCATCCAGGCGGGTTTTGAAGACCTCCAGAGAAGAAGAGTCCACAATCTCTCTGGGCAGCCTGTGCCAGGGCTCTAATACCCTCACAGAAAAGAAGTTCTTTCTCACATGGAGGTGGAACTTCCTTGTTTGCCTGTTTTTCTTTTAACTGTGAATTTCTATGCAGGTTACCAGGTGAACGTGTCCAGTATTTTCTGCAGAGGAGAGAACTACAACCTGTTTTCATTCCAGAGCTACACAACATTTGCCTTTTTATCCCAGATCTGCACTGCCCACTGGCCTGCCCTGCAGTCCCAGTATGGCAGATTCACTTGGTAAGTATTCTTGGTGCTGCTGCAGCACAATCATTTCTACACCACTAGCAACCCCATTCTCAGAATCACACAGAATCACAGAATGGCTGAGGTTGGAAGGGACCTCTAGAGATCATCTAGTTCAACCCTGCTGCTCAGCCAGGGACACCTAGAGCAAAGGATCAAATCCAGTAGCTTTTGAATATCTCTGAAGAAGGAGACTCCATGACCTCTTTGGGCGGCCTGTTCCAGGGCTCTGTCACCCTCACAGTAAAGAAGTTCTTCCTCACATGGAGATGGAACAGCCTGTGTTTCAATTTGCATCTGTTACCCCTTGTTCTGCCACTAGCCACCTCCGAGAAGAGTTTGGTCCCATCTTCTTTACATTCTCCCCTCAGGTATTTATACATATTGATCAGATCCCCTCTCAGTCTTCTCTAGGCTAGACAGGCCCAGCTCGCTTAGTCTTTCCTCATACGATAGATGCTCCAGTCCCTTAATCATCTTTGTCATTCTGTGCTGGACCCTCTCCAGAAGCTCCATGTCCCTCTTGTGCTGGGGAGCCCAGCACTGCACCCAGTACTCCAAGTGCGGCCTCACCGGAGCTGAGCAGAGGGGCAGGGTCATCTCCCTCGCCCTGCTGGTATCACTCCTCCTCATGCAGGCCAGGATCCCGTTGGCCTTCTTGGCCACGAGGGCACATTGCTGCCTCATGGTTACCTTGTTGTCAACCAGGACTCCCAAATCCCCCTCCGTGGAGCTGCTGTCCAGCAGGTCAACCCCCAGTCTGTACTGGTGCCTGGGGTTATTCCTTCCCGGGTGCAGGACCCTGCACTTGTCCTTGTGGAACCTCATGAGGTTCCTCTCTGCCCAACTCTCCATCCTGTCTAGGTCCCTCTGAATGGCAGCACAGCCCTCTGGAGTGTCGGCCACTCTACCCAGTTTGGTATCATCCGCAAACTTGCCCTGGGTGCCCTCTGTGCCCTCGTCCAAGTCATTGACGAAAAATTGAACAGCACTGGGCCCGGTACTGACCCCTGAGGGACAACAGTGGCCACAGGCCTTCAACTAGACACATCACCATTTATCACAGCCTCTGAGCTCTGCCATCCAGCCAGTTCCCACTAACATTCCCACTGACATTAAGGCTCTCAGTAAGGCACGAACAACCCAGCAGCCAGCTAGGTTTGACCCGTGACGGGGTTCCTCTGCCAGTCCTTGGCCTTCCTTGGGTGAGGGCTACAACATGAGCTGCACAACAGCAACATGGCCAGGCTGCTGAGGAGAAACACAGCTGCAAGTGGCATGCCAGTTGCCATGCTTGCCCCTTCCTGTCTCTGGTCTTCCAAAGCCACTGCTGAGCACAACAGCCCCTGACTCACCACTGCTCATGCTACAGTTAGTGTTCCTCTGCTGCCATCTGACCCACTCTCCTCAGCAGGAGGCACAGGCCATGCAGAGCACATGTGGAAATGGGACATAGCACCCTTCCAACATGCAGCAACTTGCCTTCATAGCTAGAGAGATTTGTGTGTGCGTGTGCTCTGCAACTTTGTTTGCCTCTCTCAGCACAGCTCACATGTTGAACAGCCAGAAATAATCCAGGGGAGGGCAGCAATGACTTTCATTCCCTGCAAAGCAAGGCTATGGAGTGCCCTGACATTAAACATCCTTCTCTTCCTTTCCAGACGAACACATGGTGGAAAACTACACTGCTGACGCAGAGGACTTAATACTGACAACTGAATTTGACTATGATGATGCCATCCCATGCATGAACATTGAAGAAAAGAACTTTGCAGCAAATTTTTTGCCACCGCTCTACTCTTTGGTGGTGATATTTGGCCTCCTGGGTAACGTGCTCGTTGTCCTCATTCTGGTGAAATACAAGCGACTGAAGAGCATGACTGACATCTACCTGCTCAATTTGGCAGTTTCTGATCTGCTCTTTATATTTTCCCTCCCATTTTGGGCTTACTATGCTGCCCAGGAGTGGATTTTTGGTGACGCGCTCTGCAGGATTCTCTCAGGTGCCTACCTCCTCGGCTTCTACAGCGGCATCTTTTTCATAATCCTCCTGACCATAGACCGGTACTTGGCCATAGTGCATGCAGTGTTTGCTTTGAAAGCCAGAACAGTCACCTACGGCATCCTCGCCAGCACAGTCACTTGGGTTGTTGCTCTTCTAGTCTCCCTCCCCGGAGTCTTCTTTCACAAAAGTCAAAAGGAAAATTCACGTTATACTTGCAGCCCTCATTACCCAATAGGTAATGCCACAAATTGGAAGTACTGCCATACTTTAATGATGAACATCCTTGGACTTATTCTCCCCATGATCATTATGATTTTCAGTTACTCCCAAATTCTAAAAACATTAATGAGAGGTAGGAATGAGAAAAAGACCAAAGCAGTCAAACTTATTTTTGTGATCATGGTTTTTTACTTTGTCTTCTGGACACCATTTAATATTGCCTCTTTTTTGTATACCTTTCAAACTTCCTTATCCCTCAATACTTGTGAAGTCAGTGGTCGACTGGGGAAAGCAATCCAAGTGACAGAAACCATTTCAATGATCCACTGTTGTATCAACCCGGTGATCTATGCATTTGTTGGAGAAAAGTTCAGGAAATACCTTTATGTCTTTTTCCGAAAGCATGTTGCACCTCGCCTCTGCAAAAAGTGTCCTGCTCTTTATCGTGAAAAATTAGAAAGAGTTAGTTCCACATTCACACCATCCACTGCAGAGCATGACATCTCAATTGGACTGTAAGAAAGATATTGAAATGTCAGGTAGTAAACTTTGCATCACCCTTTTTGCCTTAAGGACTGCATGAACTTATTATTGAAGATATGTATGGTAATCACTACTAAAAATGGATTTTTGTAGTTATTGCATTATAGTTAATTGTAGTATTATTGTAGTTAATTGTTCCCTTGGATTACAACATTTTCTGTTTTTAAACTAAGAGAATGGATGAGTTGTCCAGAAAAGGTAAATGCCATAGCAGCATCACTTCAAAATTTGAATGAGACCCAGAATAGTATGATTCTGGTGTTTGACACAAATTTTATCCAATGAATAAATGCTAGCAAGATTTACTTACGAGGAATATAATATTGAAGAGACTAAGGAGTGATGTGTCATGTCACAAGAGCCATTTACTATTATGCAAACAATGTAAGATAAATACTTGGAGGAAGTTTTGAGGATCGATGAACCTGTTTGGTTTTCAGCATTAATGACAAACCTAAAATCCTGATGGCTTTTGGAAGTTCGTTCAGTGTTCTTTCTGTAACACAGGGTAGCTATTTGGAAGCATTTGGCTGTCTTCATTTTGCTCCTCTCCCCCTGCATGAATAAAAGATATTTCCGGTAATACAAGGTTGAGGATGAATATGAGATACATGAATATCTGTTCTCTGCTGGCAGAGGTGACTGACCTTCATCTTGGACCATTCTAGACAAGGATCTATCTAATACATAAATTTAATTGAATGTAAAATTTAATTATTTTCTTTTAGCTGTAAGCTAAATTATAATATTTTGTTTTAGTTTATTAATTTCGTGCCTGCCATATCAATGTTCGGTTGCTAACATCTTCCAAATGGCAACACCGTGATTTCTGTGGGTTGAATGTTACAAGTAACTGCACACTCCAAGAGTACTGCCTGCTCAACAAGGCAAAGTTGTACCCCAAAATCCCACAATGTTTTTTCTGGCAAAACATATCCCTCCAAGGGAAACAGCCCGTGGTCAAGAGAATAAAAGAACATCCGCAAAGCTCCACAAAGAAGGAGTAAATTTGCCTTGGTATTTGCCATGTCAGATTTTGTATAAAAATAAAAATAACATCATGTGTCTCTGAAAGGTTTTGGGACCATGAGCACAGTATTGACTGGAGATGATTCTAGTCCTGGATAGATAAATTGCTTGTGCAAAGGGCCTGGCAGATGCAATAACTAGGATTAGGCTGCTACATAATATGAACATGATCACAACATGTAAGCATACAATGTAAGTTGGTGTTTTGGGATAACTTCTGTGCAGAGAGCAGCCTTGAACCCAGAAGAACAACTAACTCCAGAGTAGACATTCTGCCTTTCACCTTCTCAGGAGAATAGTTTCCACTGACCACTGGTGCCACGATCAAAAATCAGTCCTTATTGAAGACTTAGGGCTGTTAGTAGCAGCATGAGCTGGAGCGTCCTGCTCTCAAGAGGCCCCTGGAGGTGGCTGTTGAAGGAATGCTCTGAAGCCTCACACTTGCTTACCAGACAACTGAAAGAGTGAGGGTGCAATGAGGAAAACAGAGCCTGGAATAACATTGTCCCTTAGGAAAACTTGTTAATTTTCATGTGGTTTGATTGTTTCATTTAGCTAGACTCTCACCCTTCAGAACTGTCTCCTCTCCTCTACAAATCTTCTATGGTTATAAATTTAAGCCTTTATTGGGTATTTTCCTGTAAAATAAAGTGGTGACGTGATGTTAGCAGAGAGAGAACTGCAGCAGGGAGAGGTTCTTGCTTTACACCGTAAGGAAGTGCACCTATCATTCGGCATGCGGCTTACATGCCTAGATTAGCAGCAAGTCTCTTCACTGCCCTTCAGTGGTCAGTTGAGAGAAAGAGATGTCTGTGTCAGAAGCAGAAACTGAATTTAAATGGATTTAAATGGATACCTGACCATGGAAGGAACGTAGAAATGCCAGCCTCATAATTTGGGCATCAGATGCCTCAGAGCAGGTAGCATGAATACTCTTCTCCCTTTAGCCTTACAACTTCAAGGCACTGCTCCTACCAGTTGTCAGCTTTTATATTGTCAGATGTCACATTCTGGCCATTCCCTATGAGGTTAACAGCTGAAGAAATATCATTTGAAAGACAGTGCCCTCATAGTAAACTTTCCTGCTCGGAAATGACCTTTTCCTTTCTTTTGCATGTTTTTTATTGTACTAAATGGAAGCACCTTTTTAATATTAATGCAAAAAAAAGTGTGATACAGATATTGTAAATATGATTATTTCTATTGCTGTATTTTATTTTAAACTCTTGATGTGTAAGAATTGTTTCCTCCTCTTTCCATGTTAATGCAGTGATATTAATAAAATCAGTGTCTGGAACGCAATACATACCCTGTAGTCCTTGTTCTCCTTCTCAGTGAGAGGCCATCAGCTCTGATCCTGGAGGGCAGGTGGCAAAAAGGGACAGCCATGGGCCTGAAACCACTAGACCACACTCTGAGGCAACCCAAATCTACCAAGCAGAGATCTGTCTGGGCAGTCTAGAAGCTCTGGCAGCTGGTATGGCTTTTGTCCACCAAGAAGCTTAAGAGTAGACCTTGGGAAAAGTTTGGAGGCACAAATTTTAAAATGGATGAAATTTGGCAGGTAGGAAGAAAAGGGCTGTGGATGCTATAAATAGAAGGAAGCGGAGAATACAGAGAGCCAGAAAAGATGGCACTTTATTTGGCATTGGGATAAAGACAGGATTCTCCATAGACTTTCTGCAGCTGATTTCAGATCTTCCTGTGCTGAAACTGTGTCATAGAGTGACCACAACAAAGTGGCCTTATCTCCCACATTTTACGTGTAGCCAACTTTAAGCATTTAAAGTTCAATATGGAAATATGTCTCTGATTCCATGTGTCATTCTCCCTGTTGCAGTGTCCCAACTCCTTTTTTTCCAGCCTACCATCCAGACCCTCCTCTCTTGCCTGCATAGTTTTCTTACCTCTTTTCTACAGAATGAGCTAGATTATATATGCGCCGCTTTGCTTTCCAACTTCCATTGTGTGTTTCATGCTGACAGGAGAAACAAAACACCAAACCCCAACCGAATAGCTTATTGTCATGCGACACGCCCAGCAAGGACCGTTTTTGGTCAGTCAGGATGGGTCTTTATGGTGGTTATTGCTCTGAGGCAGCTAAAGTGTTTGTGGCCTCCAGACAACTTTGCAGCAAATTCTGAGTCTTGGCCAGACAGATATGGCTGCAGCCGGGTGCAAAAACAGGTCAGGTAGCTCTGAATTAGGCTAGATGCGCTTGTAGCTGTCTGTCCACAGAGAGGTTGTGTTAATCCATAGGGAAGGTTTAGCAAGATGCCCAGGACTTGGGAAAGGCGCCACAAATAACCTCGTCTGAAAGTAGGAGGAAATGATTATGGGAAGTAAAAATTACACAACTTGAGTTTTGTGAGGAAAAGCATTGAGATGAAGGTACAGGGTGTACATAAGAGCTAGAAAAGCAGGTAGAGATACAGAAACTGTGTGAGGGACCAGAATGTAACTTAAAGAAATGTCAGCGGATCCCAGAATTTTAATTAGAGCAAACTTAACGTAAGAAAGAATCACTGTGATGCTTGGGAGGCATCTGAGCCTCTCCGCCAAGAGACTGAAGAAATGCAAGCGTGCGTTAGAAAGAATGTGCAAGTAATGCCAGAAAGCCAACACGATTCAAGACGACCTCTGGGAATGCTGCTGGTATACGACACTGAACTCCTCAGAGGATAATGAGTTGATAGGATTTTGTATCACGCTTATGAAAAGAAAGTCCACGTGTAATCAGTAAACATCTCTGCACAGCGCAGAAACCAGTCAAACGGAGGAGGTTTTGCACAAGACAGAATAGAGTCAGACTTTCATGCTAGGAAATGCTACTACTACATGTTGGGAAGGATTTGGGGAGGACTGTCTCAAACAGCAAAAGAAAACTGCAGATTGTCACTGGTAGATACTTGCTACGGGGCAAAAGGAAACGTAACAAAAGTACATATATGGTCTTAGTGAGTGCTGAGCAGTACCCACAGAGAACCACCAGATTTATAATCACTGGCATTGGTTTGTTTGTGGTATGTATATAACGGATAAAATAGAAATAGTGAAACTTCTGGTAAGCAGAGCATGGGGATGTTCCTGTCATAAGACATTCTTGTTTGTTAATCCAACTGTGACTTTATGAGAGGCTACTTTAAATAAGATAATAGTAGCTGGCACAAATAGACAGGGGAGCAGATGAAAATAGATGAATAGGGAAAAGTAGTGGGAAAAAAAAGTGAGAATTACTTTATTAGCTTTAGTAAAGGCTGATAATGTAATAGGCGGAGTAATGGAGAGGTCAGAGTGCAGACATATAGGCACTTCAGTTCTAACCTTAAAAGATTAAGGCAAGTAGTAGAGGCTATTTCAGTGAAGTAGCCCAGAAATACATATTGCTCCTTCCAGTGAAAATTGGAACAGTGCTGAACACTAAGAACATAAGGACAACTTTTGCACAGTATCTTATTGCAGTTAACAAAACATAAAAAGATGAAGTGCCATGTGAATGGTACAAAGCCAACCAGATTAAACAGCACAAAAGGCTCTTGCTGCTTTTTGAAGTTTAATTTTACCACTGCTTCCAATCACCAAGGTCTACTGACTTTCTCCTAGTGGCTATTGTGGTTACAGTGCCCCGAGGAACTGTAAGTCTTACTACTGCAATGAAAAAAAAAATTGAACATAACATTAAAGCCAGAAAAAAACCAGCAAACTCCAGCATATTCAGCACATCAATAGCAATCAATAAGGCCAAAACACAGAAGGATGTTTGTTCAGGATAACGGGTGAAGGCATTGCCTTGTACCCACGGTGTAAGGACACTTGCCTAGCAGGAACTCTGTTTCACTTAGAAAAATGGAATGACAGGAAAAAAAGTTGTAAAAAAATGTTATAAAATTGTCAAACAGTGCTGTAGTTCCTAAGACAGTGAGGACAATCTCAGTTTGAGTGTCTAAAGCTTGAAATGACTGATTTCAGGAAGGTGAGACCACAGCACTGAGCTGGAAAAGGCCAACGTTATTGGACAAAAAGGCTAATGTGCAAAACTGCCCAAACCTTCATCTGAGAACCAGCTTCACAAAACTGTCTACGAAGGTGTGCCAGTGGGACACTAACAACACAACCTGCCCTGACACCTCAGTTTCTGAACAGAATGGAAACCAAGCGGATGGAAGCGAGGGAGACACGTGGACATCACTTAAAGGGATGCTGTCTTGAGGTATGGACAATCATATATTATACCTGATCTTTAGCATCTAGGGGTGTGTGGCTAGGTCCTAGTATGTTCCTTCTCATTGTTAAGGCTCTCTCTGTCTTTCTGTGACACAGATTTCACTATATAGAAAATTGATGTGTAATTTTCCCAGCCCGGCTGCTAAGGGGACCAGGGCTTTAAAACATACCATGAACTACAAACAGCACATGTGTCGACCTAGAAGTTGTAATAAAAACACAGCTGAAAACAGCAGAGTGAGATTTGAAGTCCCATGTAAAGATGGAGAGCTGCAAATTTGTGAATCCCATGTCTAAGGCCTCTCCAAAAGAAAATCTATTCCAGTATGCAACCTCTTATATATGAAGTAGGGCAGCACATATCAGAAGCCTTGATAAAGGCAGCAGGAGTAATGCTCTTTTTTCTCTTCATAGCATCAGAGAGTGCTGTCTGTTGAGTAAGAGAGGCTTGGGGAAAACCCAAACAAAAATAATTCAACGGCAATGGAAGGAATATGTGCTGCAGTGAATAATTATGTAATGCAACATTTACAGGAGACACAAATAGAAATAGAAGAATAATAGGGAACCCCTGCGCCCTGATCTCATTGCGGACAAGCAAGCAGTGTCAGCTGGATGTCTTTAAATTCAGTTTCTTCAAAACCAATGTTTATCTGTCTTCATCAGATGCCTTCTCCAGATGGGAAGGATGATCTGTTCTGCTGTAGCGATAGCCCTTGGTAAGAATGTTACATATTATCATATTGTGTGCCTCTGCAAGAGGTATCTGCCATTCTCTGCTAGAAGTTTTTCTCTTTTATTTTCCTTTGGATGTTATATGATTATATGAAATAGAACGGAACTCAGCTGCACTTTCACCGTTTGTGTACCTGTGCTTTGCTTGATGACATCTATGTGTCACCGTGCTATGTATGCACCCAGCACTTGTTCCAGCAGATACCTCAGTGCTGGTGTAGGCTTCATTCAGATGGTGGCAGCTCCTTGCAGGCACGCCACACTGCTGAGTTATGAAGCAGCTCCGCTGTGATGGCCTGATGACTATGGAAGTGCACCATGAATTCAGTCACTGCAAAGAGTAAGACTGAGGAAGTTTGGCTTGACAGTGTGCATGGCTGCAACACATCCTCTCAAAGAGCTGCTGGGCAAGGAGCTGAGAAAAACTGACCTTGTAAGAAAGACGGTTACCTGCATTGACCACGTCTCAGCACTGACACACACTAGATGGAGGCTGTTTGAGGGCAGTAGGTGGAATCAGTGAATGAAATATTCCCTTACAATTGCTGATCGGGGAAGACTGATGTATGAGAATGAAAAGTTATAATGAGCAGATGGAAATATTAATAAAGCTAATGAATCTGTGGGACTGTGGACTATTTTTGAAGACTAGTTTGCCATGAAGTTTAGCTTTAAGTTGTGGATTTCAGTTCAAATATTTGAGACTACCTTGGCGATAAGATATTTCAGAAAGAAAAGTCTGTCAAAAAACAGGCAAGTTCAGCAACAGATTTCAGTTTGCTTACCTTCTTTATATAAAGTGAGCTCATGAATGGTTTTAAAGTCTCAAGCCTGTTTAACAACATCTGATAGATGGCACTGTGTGGGGAGAACAAAAACAGGGAGAACTACGAGACCCATTTCAGAAAGAAATCTTAAACGTTATTTCAGTATGTAGACTGTTCAGGAATCATACTGAAAACATTATTTTGCTACAATATTTCATTTGAGAATGATAAGAAATCATTTTAGGAAAGCAATTTTGTCAAACTTTAGGAAAGATGATGTTAGAAGCAAAGTGTGGGCTGGTGCTAATCTCTTGCAATACAAATGCAGCCACTAATTTAACCCAGTAAATGTTTGCAGGAAAGTAAGGCTCCATATGTTAATGTCAGAAGGCAGGTAAGTTTATTTACATAATGAGAGATAACTCACAGGAAGATAAAAATTGCTGCATGAAATCAGCTCACCTCACCTCACCTGAGTAAAAAAATACTCAAAGGTACTTTTAGCAGAGTCCAGCCACAATCCAGCCACAATCATAATCTTGGTGGTTTCCTAACCTTACTTGTTACATAAATGCATGCTGTACTCTAATATTTATAGTCATATATGTAGCACCACTTAAACAAACAAACAATGAATCAAACAAACAAAAAAACCCCAGAAGTTTGAATAATGCACATGAATGACACAGTGCAGAAACTTTACACAGCTGAAGGTAACACAGGTCTGGGTAGCTTGGGAACAGTTCTGTCCTAGATACAAACTGGGGACAACGGAGGAATTTTGTGGACCATTTGCTACGCTATTTGCTTTCTTCTCTTCCTCACCTCCATCTCCTGTTAATCTCCATGCTCATCTCTGCTTCACCTGCTCTGCAGAGTCCTAGTTCAAAACCAGATAACACAAGTCTCAACAAAGAGTCCCTGACTTGTTGGTTTGTAAACCACTTCTTGTGGTTCACTCCTCTGAAGGCAAATAAGTTTCAGCCCCACTTTTATGTGCAGCAGAGTGCAAAAAAATAGAGATATATACACATCTTGTTAGTCTCTACCATACTGTATTTCAGGAAGATGGGAGATCTCACTCCAGTGCACTGTTCAGCCACTATATAAAGAGGAACTCAAATAGAAATTGAAGAATAGTTTGAAAGGTTAATCTAGAGAAGAGAAACAAGGAAGTGTGGAGAGGGAAGGGGCCCAGAAAATGTGCAGTAGGAGATAAACAGACTAAAGGGAAACAATTTGGAGATGCAAAATGGTGAAAGAATCTCTCTCTCCTTGCCAGCAAAGCCTTGTAGCAGGTTGGTGCTGCTGCTCGGTGCTACAGTTGTTTCCAGAACTGTCCTGTCCCAAGCTCTCTGGCAACAACTCACAGGATTTTGTGGGGCAGAGCTGCTCCTCCTCTCCCAACTCCAGAAGAAGGAATGTAGACAGATCAGCACAGAAGACATGCAACAGAAAGCCCAGCTAAATTATTTTCTTATTTTCACTAAGAACATAAAAAAAATGTCTGAATCCACTTGCCATCATCTGTACCCTGCCTAAGAAATTGTGTCCTTTCTTTCAAATGTTTTTTGAAATGAAGGAACAAATATCTTAAGGTCCTAGGAAGCCCCCAACAGAGCAATCTCTTTCCTTTCAGGTCCTGGTCTGCCTCTTCATGTTTTTCATGTCTTCATGTGTGACAGGACTCCTGTCACACCTTGTTCATCACCTCAGATGAGGTGGTTATGACACCCCTGTGGTTATGGCATAAAATCTGATGCATATTTCTCTCTGCTTCACTACTTCTAGGTTAAAGAAAGAAAGAAAGAAAGAAACCAAGAAACAAATGTTTGGAATGGATAAAAATTCAAGGAGGGAAATGTGAATGCACCTATTGGGATAGAGGTTTAGGAATAAATTCTGTGCATGGTAAAGATATTTTTCAGCTGACTCAGGCAGTATTTTCTTACCTACTTCTTGCCACTACCAGACACAGGATTATGGACTATAGTCTGAAAATCTGGCCTAGTCTTAAAAGCTCCCATATTTCAGCAAGAAAAATAACATTTGCTCTTTCATCTTCCCCATTGGTTTTTCACCGGTGAAGAGATGTAGGCACCTTCAGGCATGATTCAAGTCAGCCTTGTTAAATAATAATTAGGATCTCGTTTTAGGCACTGGAGCCATTTTTAGAAGCAGGTCTTTCCACTGGCAGTACAGGGAGCCTAACATAGTCCATCAAGAAAGGTAGGGTGAATATACCCTTACAATACACCGCAGCAGCTATTCATTTTGATGCTGAGACTCTGGCACTTAAACATCTCTTTGGAACAGATCAAGATCAAAAAAAGAAGAGGAAAATCTATTAATCCTAGAGAATAAATACCTTGGTTATCCTCTAGGGCAAACAAGGACTGACAAGGGAGACAGACTAAGCTTTTCCATTTCACTCTCCCTCTCCAGATCTGAGGTGTAACTCAGAAGCTGTGATTCACCTGACTTGCATCAATGAATGGCAACATTCAAAGCAAGACATGTCCACTGGCCTTCTAGCATTTTCAAATCCTTTAAAGATTTCTTGAATTTTTATGCAAGTAGATGGCTGCATGCTGCAAAGACACCACTTTAGGGCTTTTACTAGGCTGAAGAGCCTTCCAAAAGCAAGATGCTGTAGATGTACCAATTTTGAGTGGGGACAGGGAGTTGCGCTTAGGTGTCACAGTCAGTGTTCCTCTCTCAAGGATCCTCAGGCATCTCATAAAGCATTGCCTCTCACTTGCTTGCTTCCTCTGCCCGCTTCCTACCTTCTGTGTCATTTCTTTAATGCCTAAGAACTTAAAAAGCTACTCATGGTGCAGCTTTAGTTTCTCTCTAAAGGTCACAGGAGTCAGTCATAGCAAATAAGTTGATAAAAAGAAATAAAACACATATTTTGTTAGGCTTTTTTTAGAGCTTAATTCTAACAAGCCTCAGTCTTGTTTTAAAAGAGGCTCAGACTCACTACATAGGCTAAGTTACAGTTTCACTAAAGGGATTAAGCAAAATGGTCCAAAAGACCAGGTTTGAGACCAATGGAAACAACCAAATCTCCTAACATTCAAGTACTGCAGGGCAGAGTAAGTGACTACAAAGTGTAGGTAATTTTGTGAATTAATAAAAGTGTTAGCTAACTTTTCCACTTTCTGTTAAGGGACAAATAGCATGGAAGAAATATAAAGACTGAGAAACGCAAAATGCTAAACTTCACAAAACTGTATTTGTCCTGGAGGTTAGCTGAAAGAAAAGGAAGCAAATCAACAATATGAAAACCCTTTTTTCTTATAGCTACAGCTGTTGATTGTGAAACCTTGACTTCAGCTACTAAGAGGATCCTACACAATTTCAACATCTCTTGCACATCTCAGTTAAAAAGTAACATCTGATGACCCATTTATAGAAAAAAAGAGAACTGCTCCTTGATTTTTTTTTAAAATGAAAACAGATTTGCTTGCTAGAAGTTTGCAAACTGGTACCTCCTTCTTCAGGCAGGAAGAGGTATTTCTGAGCTTCTTATAGTGGGTGACAAATTGATTTAGCATTAGTCTTGATGTGATAATCTAAGACATCACTTGTACCGTAAGATATATGGTAAGTCCTCTTCACTTTTTTTTTTTTTTCTTTTTTATATTTGTGGATTTAGTAGTTGTTTAAGTAGTCTAATGCCAGATGTGAAAAATACTTGTGGAATCTTGCCAACTCATCTTGAAAAGTGCCCTAGAGAAATTCATAGGATATGTTAAATGTAATGAACTACTACTAAACAGAACCACTACGAGATTTGAGTAGGGAAACAAACTTACAGAAGATGATCAGGGTAAGAATGTAATGAAAAAATATGTCTGTTTGATAAACATTATATACATCAACTTCTTTTTCGCTGAACATGAAAAATCATGATGGAAATATGTAATTTCAAATCATTTCTGTGAAGACAAAGCAGTTGATGTGAGCATAGAGTCCATGCTCCTCTTGCAGGATGATCACAGAAAATCTGATGTAATTTAAACCTTCTTTCTCATAGCTCCTGTTTACTTGCTACATAGCATAGCATTTTACCTCTGCTTGCTGCACATCTTTAATTGTTACTATTTTACAGCAGTGTGCAAATGAACTGTGACTGACACTTTCATAAAATCTTTCTGAAAATGGAGAGCTTTGATCTGAAACTCAGCATGAATCAGTGACATCTGAGTTTGCTCAGCTTGCATATGGAGAGCTTTTTGACTTGAAAACCAAATGACTGCTAGTTTCAAGTAGCGAACTGGTGTAGGAAAATGTAGATTTCTGAAACAACTGAATATATCTAAGGTGTTCTCAGAACAATATATAGCTCTTTTAAAATATTCTTCCTTCAGAGATCTTCTGGGATGATCTTTGGTTTTCTCCTAATGATCAGCAATCATAAGCTCAGCCAGGGGTCTAATTAACAATGCAACTGAAGGTCTGTTAGTCTGGTACCCAAAAGTGTTTCCTGAAACACTGAGACTATATGATAAAGCAGCTGGCAATTACCTGATCTATTTTCCAAATTAGTACCCGTAGAATTTCCCCTATCGCCATATGCCAGACACTGTACACAACTCAGGATAATAAGTAGTTTCACACGCAGAGGTTTCTGAAGCAAAGACTATGCTAGAGGAATGAGGCTCAGCTAGAGAGAAGCCACTCAGAGGGCAGACAACAATTTAAGCATGCAAAAGCAGTTGAAAGTAAGAAAATAAGATGCAGGAAAGACCTGGGAGTTATTCTAATTTTGCAGAGGAAAGGAAAAGGAGGAAGAAGGGCAATGAGGCTGCTGTTAGCAGGAGGAAGGGGCTGTCATAAAAGAAACTGTCACAATAATATCAAGGCGGCTTTATGTGTTTGTGTATCAGCAGCATGCAGGCACAACAGGATTGAGTCAGAGGGTTATCAAGACGGGCAACCCCCTTCCTAACCACCGTGGGGTACAGGATGCGCTGCCACCCTCCCGTTGCGGTTGATGGCCTCCTGCCTGCTTTGTGGCTGCAGCTGGGCTTCTGGGCTGTGGCTTCGGCCCCTTCCAACCTGGCAGAACGTCTGCTTTAAGGCACTTGCTGCTGCTGAGCTGGACAATATTTTGGCTTTCGGCAACCCGTGCATGCTCTCCTGAATTGACAATCAGCCAAGGACGGAGGGTCAAACTGGCCATGATCCCAAGACATGCTGGGGCTGCAGATAATTCCTCATCCCATGATCTCAATGTGTGGTGCAGCTGGATGGCTGATACATCCCAAATAGGGATCCTTATCTATAGGCAGTCACCAACACCTGGCAATGTCAGAGCATGCAATCTAGGTCTAGCTGAAGGGAATTTTAAATACTCCTGCAGGGCCCAAGTCTTGATATATTAGTGAAATGAACAAGTCAATGTTGTGGATGTTGTGGACCCAGGTTTCTTTTATCAAGGGTTTTTTTTTTTTTTTTTTTCCTAAAAGAACTGCTGAGAGTATTAAAAAAGTATAAATCCTCAGATAACTTTTAAATTACCTTATTTACTGTCAGTACACCTGAGCCACAGCCACTTCCTTTACCAATCAAACCATGATCTCAGTATTGCAATGACTATGTAGTTAGTGCAGATATGGAAAAAAACGGTTTCACAGAGGTAGTCGGTGTTTCCTGAAAGCTGGTCCTCTTTGAGGAGTCTCAGTGCCCTTCTATTTTCCCCAAGAAATTGTATCCAGACATAGCTGAGACTGGAACTGTCAGAAATTGCCATCTTTCCCCTACTCTTTGATCTCCAGAAGAAAACTTCTTTAATGTGGCAAAGTTAACCCAGAACATTGAAAGTTCTCCTTCTTAAGATATTGGGAACAGAGTAAACAGTCAGAATCTGCAAGAAAATAGGGAAGAGGTGAGGGAAAGGTTTGAAAAAGCTCTTTTGTGTTTACAAGGTGCAGATTTTGTTTCAATAAGGCCTTTTTCTTTTTGTGCAGCTTCCTACCTGCACTGTGTTGTATGAGAATCTCCATAGGAGGCGGCAGGTTAGGAATGACTCATTTTTAAGGTCATAAGAAAGTGGGTGCCAAAAGCCAATCCCTGTTCCAGGATCTCAGGCTTAGGTTTAACTCTGTTATCCACCTTGACACAAACTATGGAAGGGGCACTAGCATTTTGAATAGTCTATGCTTACACAGCAGGAAATGTTCCAATTGTCAAAAAGATATCACACTTGATATCAGACCAAACCTAAACCACCATGCCTTTTAAAAGAAAATAAAATTCAGAACTGGACAAATCATTCAACAGAAGAGTAGTTTCTAGTAAAATCCTGAACTGTATGCTCTAATAAAACACTGGGTGTGCTAAAAATGCACTACCTCTTTTCCATATATTTGGCAGAAGTCTTACAGTCCTCACTGACAGAAATAGAAACGCTTTACATCACTTTAGAAGCTATTTGCCTATCTGCTCTTTCCAAGGTGCCTCACCCTGCAGGACATCTGCTTAACACTCCCCGTGTCTTTCCCAGAGGACATGACTACAGCCTGATTTCATTCCACAGAGACCTAAGAGCAGCACGTTTTCATGGCGCGCACCTGACCTGAACATTGGCCTTTTTATCCTGGAACAGCACTTCCTCCTCACCTGCTCTGCTCTACCAGGATGGCAGATTCATTTGGTGAGTATTCTTGGTGCTGCTGCAGCACCATCTTTTCCACACCACGAGCAACCTCGTTCCCACTGACATTAAGGCTCTCAGTAAGGCACAAACAACCCAGCAGCCAGTAGGTGTGGCCCATGCCAAGTGCCTTTACCAGTGCTCAGCCTTCCCTCTTTGCTAGGGAGATTGATGTGTGCATCAGCTCTGCAGCTTCATTTTCTTCTCAACCTTAGTATCAGCACAGCTCTTATGCTGAGGAGCCAGAAATAATCCAGGGGAGGGTAGCAGTGACTTTCATTCCCTGCAAAGCAAGGCTATGGGAGTGCCCTGACATTAAACATCCTTCTCTTCCTTTCTAGATGAACACATGGTGGAAAATTACACTGCTGACGCAGAGGACTTAATACTGACAACTGAATTTGACTATGATGATGCCATTCCCTGCACAAGAATAGAGGAAAGGAACTTTGCAGCAAAATTTTTGCCACCGCTCTACTCTTTGGTGGTGATATTTGGCCTCCTGGGCAACGTGCTTGTTGTCCTCATTCTGGTGAAATACAAACGTCTGAAGAGCATGACTGACATCTACCTGCTCAATTTGGCAGTTTCTGATCTGCTCTTTATATTTTCCCTCCCGTTTTGGGCTTACTATGCTGCCCAGGAGTGGATTTTTGGCGACGCGCTCTGCAGGATTCTCTCAGGTGCCTACCTCCTCGGCTTCTACAGCGGCATCTTTTTCATAATCCTCCTGACCATAGACCGGTACTTGGCCATAGTGCATGCAGTGTTTGCTTTGAAAGCCAGAACAGTCACCTACGGCATCCTCGCCAGCACAGTCACTTGGGTTGTTGCTCTTCTAGTCTCCCTCCCCGGAGTCTTCTTTCACAAAAGTCAAAAGGAAAATTCACGTTATACTTGCAGCCCTCATTATCCATCAGACCAGAGAAATGCATGGAAGCAGTTCTTGACTTTAAAGATGAACATCCTTGGACTTATTCTCCCCATGCTCATTATGATCTGCAGCTACACACAAATTATAAAGACATTACTGCAATGTAGGAATGAGAAAAAACACAAAGCAGTCAGGCTTATTTTTATCATCATGATTGTCTACTTTTTATTCTGGGCTCCATACAACATCAGTATTCTCTTGCGTGATTTTCAAGTATCATTATCCCTCAATACTTGTGAAATCAGTGGTCGACTGGAGAAAGCAATCCAAGTGACAGAAACCATTTCAATGATCCACTGTTGTATCAACCCGGTGATTTATGCCTTTGCCGGAGAAAAGTTTAGGAAATATCTTCAGTGCTTTTTCCGAAAGTACATTGCATCCCATCTCTGTAAATACTGCCCAGTTTTCTATGTTGACCCAGCTGAAAGGGCTAGCTCCACCTACACACAGTCTACGGGAGAGCAAGAGGTCTCTGCTGCACTGTAAACTGCCTCTAGTAAAAAAAGTGGAATTAATATTTTTTAAATCAATTCTGGGAAGGATGCCTGGAGATCTATTCTCTGGATATTATCTCTAAGGCAGCCACAGAAGAACCTGGCACAGACATCTACCAAGCCTTATACGTATTTTGTATGGGTATTTGTACATAAATGAAAAGCTAACTGGATATGCAAATATAGGATTCCGTAAGGAAAGAAGTATTCTCTTTCTTTTTGTGAATGTAAAGGCATAGTTTTTTACTGAAAGGCCTAAAACTCCTAAAGACTGAAGGCTTTCTCTGTATGCTATGCCAGCAGGCTCATAAACTGAATTATTAAGTGCATTATTAGGAGGTTAGAAATTGATACTGGCTCTTTGGAAGCATCTTGCGAGTGTACTTTACAGAAGACCTTTCACTCATTTAAACTCAGGTGTCAGTCTCACCCTTTACCAGCCTTGTGTCTTCCTGGGCACAAAATGTTAAATCACTGAGGCCTGTGATACAGAATCTTTAGAGGGATAAGGGAAAATACATCCAAAAGAGCCTCTAATATTTTAAGGTATTTTTTTCTTTGTGTACATCTGAATACCAACATCTTGGTCTTTTCATATAAGTCTTAGCTATTTTATGTCAATACATAAGGTACTCAAGGGTTTGGATATTTTAGAAGTATCTCTTTCAATCAATTTGCTGTTTTATATGATACTCATATTGAAAAGCTAATCAAATATACAATGGACTAACATTGATCAGCAAACTGATATGTTTGCAATATTTAAACAGTTAAATATTACACACAGAGCTTTAACCAGGTTAGATCAGATTTGTACTATAAGTCAATATGATTTGTGTTTTTATTTTTCAGTGAAGTGATTTTGTGTGCCACTTCGCTAACCTATGTAGTTACAGGGAAAACCTTTATATATGAAACTAATACAGTGGTGATAGCTTCAAAAATAAAACAGCATTAGAGGTATGGAAATGTTCTCTAAACAGGGTTGACCCAGATATGCTTTAGATTTTCAAGAAATCAGTACACAAGTAAAAGAATTCACTGATCCACAGAGCCAAGTGACACATAGCATCATTTTCTGGTTTTAGAAGCAGGTATCACTTAGAGGCTATCAAAAATGATACCTTGAGTTTTCTGTCATTTGGTAGTTTTAAAGACATTGCACAATTAGTAAGATTGATGGTCAAATACGACTGGGCCTCTGCCAAAGCTCTAATCCTGCAGAGCATTTGAATATATAAAAAAATGAAGAACGGGAATATATGCTTAAGGTCATATCTTATTTACACAACTACTTGATTCACACCAACTTGTCCTTTCTCGTGTTTCTTACATTTCCCCCAAGACACTTAGTTTTGGCCAGCTCTGGAAACAGAAATATAGAACAGAGTGTTCTGATCACAGAAGAGAAGCGCAATGCGATACAGGAGAGCAGAGGGGCAAGCTTTTTTGCGAGCTCCGATCTTCTGCAGTATCATCTCCGTACAGTATGAATCTTTCCAAGTAACCAGAAACTTCCAAAAGGCAGAGCTGGAACTTTCAGTGTGTGTTTCATGGTCCAGCGGATTAGTAAGTCTCAAGAGAATCTTTTACTTCACTTCACTGAGAAGGGACCATGTTTCAGCAAGTGAGAACAAGCCAGATTTCTGCCACTGCAGTAAACAGTGAACCAAGTGCCCAAGTGAATATGGCAAGGGAGTAGTTGGTGTACTTCATTATGGACTCTGCCAACAGACTGCAATAATATTTTGCATTATGCAATCCATTAAAATTCATTGACGTTTGTGCGTTAGATTTCTTGATCTTTTCTTCTCTCCCTCTCGCCTTTACCCTTTTCCTTTTGAGGGCCTTCCCCTTTACAACAGGTTGTGATAACGCTGAAAGAGCAATGGGGGTTTAACAACTGCACAAAGAACCAACATCATCAAATAACACACGACCATCACAACATGTTTTTCCCCTTTTGGTTGATACTCCATTTGTTTTTACACATGGAGGAGGTGTGACCTGTAAGTCTGACCACAAGAAGATGAGCAGTAATTATTTTAAAATAAATAGGCATACCAAAGAGTGTTAAAGATGTTCATTATCTATCCCCAGTCACTGCAGAAATATCCTCCAACATAGATGTGCACACACAGAACCTCCTCAGTTTTTGAGATTATGCTGCCATCATGTGGCCACACTGTAAAGATTCATGCTGCCTCATAAAGATTCAATTCTTTAACAGTGGCTTTGGTGTTCTTCCTCTAAAAAAAAACTTTTTTTTTTTTTTTTTTCTTCTTCCTAGGAGTATTTTCTATTGCAATGACTTGCTCCACTAGAGGTATCACGAATATCATGCAGACAGTAGCAAGCCTTAGAGAATACTCATAGCATCTACCATTCTGCGGGAGAAGTGGACACTAAGCAGCTTTTGGAGATTTGGGCAGCTGCCAAGAGCCATGTGGGAGAGGGAGGCTTGTCTGGTTTCTGAACAAGCTCTCCCTATGCTCGCGCTGTCCTCTGCTCCGTTGCACTTCATATTCCTATGGATGGCTTGGAAGTCAAAAAAAATGAAAATGCGCTCTCTGCACTACTTCCTCGGGAAGGATAAAGGAGGATTGAAGCTTAGATGGGATTGGGACGAGCACACTTCCAATCCTTACGAGCCCCAAGCAGCAGGGACAAGCCACTCCGCCTCTCTAAAGCGCAAGGTGGCAGCACTACAACCCTAAAGCCTTCCCGGGTGAACACCCTCCGTGATCTCGGCTCTTCCGGAGAGGAGGTGCCAGGCATGGAGGAAGCTCGGGCTAGGAAAGCAGCCTTTGCTGCCGCCCCCTATGGCAGTAACCGTCCCCAGGCGCGAGCGAACGGCTCTCCTCCAGCTGCCCCCTTACTGGCGCCTGCCCCGGCCGCATACCGGCCCTCCTCCACTGCCATGCCAGGGGCGTTACAGCGGAGGGGACCGCAGTGAAAAGCGCTCGCTGCGGCGGTAAATAACCACGTAGAGAAGCAGCCAGGCCACGCCACACAGACCAGGCATCAGGAGCCGGGGAGCACCCCAGCCCCTCGCACACAAGCGCCAGCGGCCGCGCGTTATTCACCACAGCGCCAAAGCAGCAGCACGCGCCGTCCGCAACCGCCTCCCCGCAACGGCGCCAACGGCCGCCGCTGCCGGAGCGCGTGGCGTCACGGCCCCGGCGCCGCCCCCTCCGGAGGCTCCTGCGCCTGCCCGGCTCCACGCTGCGCCTGCGCACTGCGCGCCGCGGTGTTTCCCGCCAGCCGCCCAGGCGGGCTGCGGTGGGTGAGGGGCAGCAGCTGAGACCCCACGGCGGGAGCGTCGGGTCCGGGTCCGGGTCCGGGTCCGGGTCCGGGTCCGAGCGGGAGGGCGGGCCGGCCGCGCCCTCTGGGGAAGGGGCTGCCTAGCGAGGGGCCCTCTCCTTAAGGAGGGTGGTGTGGGGCAGGCCCAGGCCTGCGGTGTGGGACAGGAGCCCGGTGTGGAGTTGTCCAGGGCCCCGGTTTGGGGCCGGGGTTGGGCTCGGGGCGGTTTGTGCAGCTCCCGCGCAGTTTGGGTGCCCCTCCAGGGTCAGGTGGCATTGATGAAACCTGCGCGGCTTTACCTTTCAGCGAAAGAATGAAAGGCAACAAGGAGCCGTTTTTTGTGAAGTTCATAAAGGCTTCTGGAAGCTCGGAGTATTTCTATAAAGCTCTCGAGGTAGGTGGGTTTGATGGCCTTTTTCAGGGAGCTTGTGAATTTTGTTTTCTATATAAGTGTCTTCTGTGGTTGTCAGTAAATATCATGTATTTGCATACACCGGTAAATAAAAGCACACTTCAGTAGTAGAGCTGCATGATTATTCCTAGAACAAGAATCACTTCTTTCACATTTCACTTGTTACTTGTCTTGTGAGTGTGCGGGCCTGCTGTCTTCTGAGGAGCCTGAACCCTGCAGATGAGCTCTACAAAGAGCAGCTGCCCAGTATAGCAAATAGTACCCTGGGGGAGGAGGCAGTAAGAGGAGGGAGGAGTGAATAAACGTCTTTAGTCTCTCCAGAAAACCTGTAACATTTAGTGAAGTAACATATAGCTTGGCAGGTCCAGATGGAGGACGCTCATCTACTAAAAAATTAGTGAGCATAGTGTTGATATTTCGTGCTCTTGGAAATTAGTGGTAGCTAAAGGTGCTCTCTGGCAGGATCAGGTCCTGAAACTTTGTATGCTGAACATATAGTTCTGATTATTTTTAAGAGCTGGGGAAAAAATACAGGAGAAGACTTTAGCCTGCTCTGCTACTAGTACGTTCTTTCATCATAGTTTTGTTGTAAGTTGTTTTAAGTAGGTGTGCTTTTGTAGTTTCCATAGGATTGACTTTGTGGTTTGTGAATTATATAAATGTAATCGTGTGCTATTTGTCTGCAGTCTATAAAAGAATTTCAGTCAGAAGAACATCTCCAGATCCTTGAAGAAGAAGCAGCGCTCAATATAAAAGAAAATGATAAATCCCTTTACATCTGTGATCCTTTTAAAGGCAATGTTTTTAATCACCTCAAGAAGGTTTGCTACTTAACAATTTACTTTCAATGATATTCGGTCTTTTGTAGCAATACTCATGTTCATAATTTGTATTCGGCATATTTTCCTGCCATGAAAATAGTAGTATGCAGTGTTTGTAGTAAAATCTTTAAAATTCCATTGCATTGTTGATTTAGGGAAGAGGAGGATTGACAAAATGTAAACATTTTGAAGCAAACAAAAAGCAAATGCAGTGGTCAGTTCTGATTTTGCTGTGGCCAGTGAGCTGCCTCTTTCTTTGGTCCTCTAGGACAGTAACTTTGTTTGACTTCCAGCAGAGAGAGTTAGGCTTGCAGAAATTCAGTGGCATGTTGGCTGTAGCATCTGCTGCCTTAACCAAGACCAAAAAACATGCAAAGGTTGTGCTGAGAACCTGCAATAAAAGAGAAGAATTGAAAACTGTTCAGCTATTTGGAGCTGCTGAAGGAGGGGAGACAGCAATCCCGCCCTCTGCAGTATCCTGAGGCAAGGAAAGCTTTACGTACATCAATGTGTCTTTCAGCTAACCTTTGGCTTTTCTCTGTTATTTTATTGCAGCTTGGTTGTAGAATTGTTGGCCCGCAGGCAGTGCTGTATTGCATGCAGTCGCAGCGGTGTGTGCCAAGAGCTGAGTATCCTGTGTTTAATATGACCATGGCCGATGTCACGATATCCTGCACCAGCCTTGAGAAAGATGTCAGGGTAATACTCCAGAATGGTTGTTTTCTGTGACATTTGCTTCTCTTGGCTTTAACTAAGCCACTAGTCTTACTAAATAACGTATGAGTCTACCAATATATTTTTATATGCAGAGTGTGTAAACTGTTGTTTTTTATATACATTCTTACTAAAAATGTATATTTTGTATGTATATGTATTTGTGATGTGTAATATATACCTATATATGTGACATAAATATGCTCATATAAGACATCATTCTCACTACTGTAAGATTAACTGTATCTTTTACAGATTTATTAGCTGGCTTCATTTTTAGGTAGCTCAATTAGCTTGCTAGTTTGTTTGCAGCTGTCATGCTACAGCCAAAGTACTTTGTTTCTGGCTACTCCAACTACAAGGTAAGGTTTTAATATCGGTCAGGCATGGTTTATCTTGAGTAGCTTAATTTAAGTCTTTTATCATAAAAGCTTTTTTTGTATTTTTTCCAACTTTGCTTTCTAGTTTATACTACCTAAACTGTCAATTGTCAGTAAATTTTCACAGCTGTAATATGATTTTAGCATCCTTAATAAGGGTAAACCTTTTATATTCAGCTTCTCAGAAATAAAATGGAGTTGATATCTGATAATGGCTTCCTTACATACTGATTTTTAGATTTCCAAACAGATTTTTAGGAGAAATCATAGAGAATTGAAATTGGTGGGTTTTTGTTTGTTTTTAAGGTGAACCTTAATGTGATTTAGGTTCTTCTTGTTTGAAGATTTTGTCTAATTTATTTTCCCACCTAGGAAGAAGTTCATAAATACGTGCAGATGATGGGTGGCCGTGTGTACAGAGACCTCAATATATCAGTAACTCACCTTATAGCTGGAGAAGTTGGTAGTAAGAAATACTTAGTAGCTGCTTCTCTAAAAAAACCTATTTTGCTGCCTTCCTGGATTAAGACACTGTGGGATAAATCTCAAGAAAGGTAAAAAAAAAAAAAAAAAAAAAAACCACCCTTAGTTTGTATTGTAGGCTGCTAATTTTACCTTGAAGAAAAATATATTTTCTTTTTCTTTTCCCCCACTCTTTTTCTCCCTTAGCATAATTAGATATACTGACATTAACATGGAAGACTATGCCTGTCCTGTGTTCCTTGGCTGTACGATTTGCGTAACTGGCTTAAGTAGTTCAGACAGGAAAGAAGTCCAGCGCCTCACCGTTGAACACGGGGGCCAATATACTGGGCAGCTCAAGATGAATGAATGTACCCACCTCATCGTTCAAGAGCCAAAAGGTAGAACTTAGAGGGGAAATACTATTTTCCACTCTTGAGTGGAAGTAATTGTGTGTAAATGTAAGGATTTGACCTTCTCTGTGTTTCAGTGTTGCTTTTTCTGTTTCTGTTCAGGGAAATACTGTCAGTGGGAAGAGTAACACAGAATATTTATTACACTCTAAAAGCACTTGAAAGGAGAACAAAAGAAATTTGCAAAAATGGAATGAAATCTCTTCCCCCTTGGAAAGGATAAAGGGTTGTAGTTTGATTATGAAAAGAATGGGTTTGTTTTCTCCCCTTTCCACTTTCCTTTTCCTTCTCTACAGGATGATATCCAGTATTCTTCCTTATCCCTCTCCCCATCACAGCCCCAGGTTTAAAGCCCTTAGGTGTTATGCAGTCACCGCATTTTATGGTGAAGGAGTCGATGCAGTTCATTTATAGAGCCTTCTAATGCATAAAAAAAAAATGTGAGATATTTCAATTGAAGAATCTTCTGGGTATATGTATGCAAAGAACAGTATGCGATGCCTGTGTTTCATAGCCTGGGAAAATGAAAAGTTTGGGTCAGGACAGTTGCGTTATTTGATTTTTGTTGTTAACATACACTGATGCTGGCTGCCATTTTTGATTCATTTTTGTTTGGTATAGCAGCATTAGCGAAACTGTCTTGTAGGTGAATTTTATCTTATGCAAGATGAAATGCCCTTAGCAATATGGTTAGTGGAAAGATAGGGCTGCACAGATTGTACGTTGGGTTTTTGCACTGAAACAAATATGCTATTGAAACTGTGCAGCATGCTCTGTAAATGACAAACAGTGCTATTGCTGTTTTTACTTGTAAAATGCGTGTCTTGCAGACTTCTGACAGCTTTTTTTGCCTTTCAAATGGAAACTGGAGATCTAGGCTAGTTCTTTGAAGAATGAGAGTAGGCAACAAGTAGTTCAGTGCAGCATCTTTGAGTGTTTAGTTCTGTGTATGGTCAGTGGGTTTGCCTTTGCTGACAGCAAATAATACAACTTGTACATTGTCATAACTTTATGATGCAGCATTAGCTGTCACTTGAAACTAGAATTCAAACTTAATTTGATAATTGGCATTTCCAAAAGCAGTTTCCATTTGAATATATATTTTTTTTAATATTTATGTTTTGAGTTCTCAATTTTAAGCATTCATGTTCTAGTGACTTGTGTTTTTTCTTTTTGTCTACATTTGAAAGGTCAGAAGTATGAATGTGCCAAGAAGTGGAATGTGCACTGTGTTTCTGTGCAGTGGTTTTCTGACAGTATTGAGAAGGGCTTCTCTCAGGATGAGGCAATGTACAAAGTAGAGGCCGGATCAAAACTAAATAGTACACCCAGTACGTCAACACCCACAAATCATACCAGCAAGCCTGACAGTAAGAAAGACTTTTTGAAATATGTGATAAGTGGGAAGCACTTGGGGTAAAAAGGAAGAATTATTTTAAACTTTTGGGGTGCTGCCTGCATTTATAGTGCTAATATCTTGATAACCTGGGTTTTGATTCTGTTTTGTAATTTTACGCACATAGCATCTTCTACCATATGACGATTTAAACATGTGAATAACTTTTAAAAGTCCACTTGAATTAGGGCATGTTATTGTGTGCCTAGGAATCGGTACTGGGTAGCTGTGACTGATAAGCCCTGAAAAGTACCACTGTTGATGCCTTTGCGATTTAAAACAAGGAGCTTGTTTATTCAAATTAAGCTTTACCCTGCCTCAGAGGGAGCGTTTTGTGCTGATTTTTATGTATTTGTTTTTATTTATTGCATGCTACAAATAACAGGAGAGTTCAAAAACATTTTCTAAACAAACATGGTAGGAGGAAAGGCAGCTTTAAATGTATATTTTTACAAATACCTGTTACTAACTTCAGGAAGTAGTCCACGAGGCAGGGCTGTGCTAGTCCTCCCAGTTAGAGCACTGGGAATTCAAGCCTTTTTTTCCTAGCGTGACAAAATCTGTATGACAGTTTGTGTTTAGTTTGGCTTCTAGTGGCGAAAGACAACCAAAAACTAATGCATCTCTTTTTATTTAAAGATCATGCTCTTTCGGACGTCAGCCACATTTCCAATATCAATTTGAGTGGTGTTAATGAAACTGCATGTAGCTCTGCTATGAGCAGCAGGCTGGATCCTTCTCCTGATGAGCTGGGAAGCTTGGATATAAGTTCTTTTCGAGCCCCCGAAGATTTACTAGATGGGTGTCGAGTATGTTTTAACAATGTACACTTTTAAATGTTTGGTCTTACCCTATGGAAGGAGCTAATTTGGAGTCACTGGTAGAGTAAATCATGTTGCTTCCCTTCCTGATTTATTTCAAGTCACGTGCTCTAGCTCAAGATGTGTAAATATACCTGTATGTATATATATGTATAAATATATGTATGTCTCCGTATATATTTTAAGTACTATAGTGAAGGTGTTCAAGAATGGTTTTTGTCATGTTGTACAACTTCCATGCATAACATTGGGCTGGAGGTTGGTATCTGAGTTTTTCAATATGAGAAGATAAGTGTTTAATGTTGGAGTAATTACTTTGTGTTTTTTGCTGCATCTCAGAAGCTGCATCACTTCTGTGGATGTGTTCTGCAGCAGGCATAACAAATTATACCATAATATCTTTCTTAAAAATTAAAAAGCGTTTTTTTTGTTTTGTTCCTTGTTTCTCTTTGTAGATCTATCTGTGTGGCTTCAGTGGCAAGAAGTTAGATAAGATGAGAAGGCTAATTAACTGTGGTGGTGGTGTTCGATTTAATCAACTTAATGAAGATGTCACCCATGTTATTTTAGGGGAACATAACAACGACCTGAAACACTTCTTGGACAAGACAACTCACAGGTTCTGATAACTATTTTGCTCCAAGGCTTTTTCTGCATTTTTTCTCTTTCCCCTACCCCCATAAACAGGAAAAAATGTGTTTAACGATCTAAATAATTCTTGATTTAAATGACAAGACTACTGAAGTTGCGTTCACCAAAACGTCCTCGCAGTATTGTTTCTTGCGTGCTCTGGAGTACTGTAGTTTTTTGGTAGCTATGAAATATTATTCTGTTCTAATTCCTTTTGTCTCCAGTGGCGTTTAATATATTGTGGAGGAAGGCTTTGTACCTGCAGCAGCAGGTACAAATTATGTTATAGGAAATTCTGTGTTCTCAGACAGAAAGAATTAATAAATCTTCAGTTCTGTAGAGTGCACTAGGCTTACTTTGTATTGGAGTTGCTATCCTTAGATACATGAATATACTAGCAGCTTGTGGGGTGGGGAAGAAGAAGCACAGCTCTAAAACCTGCTGTAAGTTATTAGTTTAACATTTTATCTTCTAGGCCTCACATAGTGACAACAAAATGGTTGCTGGATACATTCAGTAAAGGCTTTCTACTTCCGGTCGAGCAGTACATTCCTCTGAATTACCAGATGACGGAAAATCCAGTTTTGGAGCAACCTGGAGTAACGTCTATTCTTCCCAAAAATAACACCCTCTTGAAGAAAGAAGCTATGGACATAAAGCACCAGAAAGCTGATGAAGATGATTTCCTCTCTCAATATGTCAATAATGATTCTACGTTAGGTAGGTTCTAGGCTAAACATGCCATAGAAGCTTTAACTGCTCAGAGTTAGAATTTATTTGTATAGCGGTTGAAACTTGAATTTTGCAATGTTTACTCCTTATAGGTAGCCCCATTTAATGGGTTAATTTCTGTATTGTATTTTAGAAACCAAATTAGAAGAGTTCCAGAGGTTTTAAGTAAAGCCTGATTGAAAGCAGAGAATACTAGATTTCTGATTCTGTAGAAGTATTTTGAATTGTTTGCCAATTTTTGTCAAGTTTTTTTTATATATGTGTATATACATATATATATTTTTTTAATTTCAGTTGAAGCTGAAAAAGTAACATCTGGTAACTTTAATGATGTTACTCACTTGACTGTTCAAGAGGAGAATCGGTCTTCTGTGTGTAATGGTTCCTCGGCAGAGGCTTCTTCAGCAGTTGAAGGTCACTTATTTGTCAAAAAGAGATTTCTTCTCTTGGGTTTTGGTGAAGAAGAGGAGTCATGCATTGCAGATCTTATAAAGGAGAATGCTGGCAAAATTGTGCAGCCACAAAGCAGAAGCATTGCGGACTACGCAGTGGTACCCTTGTTGGGGTGCACTGTGAAGCCAACTGTGGGAGATGTGGTCACTAATACGTGGCTGGTGAGTTCAGCCTTTGGTCCAGCAGGTAAAATGGTATCTGCACTACAAATATGTATCTTGTCAGACTGGAGAGGTACTCATGACTTAGATGTGAATGAGATATTGAAAGATTAAGCCCAGTTTCATCTGAAATGTGCTAAATGGAAGAGTGCTTTAATGCTGCTGCTTCCTTAAGGAATCATTTCTGTTTCACTGATTTTGTACACGCTCATTAAACAGGGCTTTAATGACACAAAGAGTTCTCGCATGAGGCTCTGGCAGCACTTTAAATAGTGAGCTGTTGAATGAGCAGCTGACTAATAATGATTGTTTGATATCTTTGGGCTTATTTTCTCATGTTTCATGCTTTCCACAGATTTTTCTGTCTTGTGACAGAAAAGCAAGTTAGTTTTCAGGCTGAAGTTGAAAAAAACTTAAGTGTTTTTAGCCAGAGGATGCATGTGACACAGACTAAAAAACATTTAGTGACTTACTGTTTTTCAGTACTAGAGAACTGGCTCTGAACTAAATTATGCAAACCTCCAAATGCTTTAAGGGAGCCTCCAAAGTCTTAAGAGTAGTAACTGAAAAGTGTGACTAATTCTTTAGTACATCAAACCTTAAAATGATCTGGGAAAGAGCTAAAGTAGTTTGTGTCAAGTTCAACGGTGGAAGCAGGACTGCTTGTTATTAAGTCCATAAATGCTATGATGCAACTGATGAACTGTTGCTGGGTTTTATTGTTATTTGGTTTGACTTTCATTTTTATTTATTTCATTGTCTTTAAGATAACATGCGTGGAACAGCAGCTCCTTTTAGATCCTCAATCCAGTCCACTGTTCACACCGATCCCAGTAATGGAAGGAGTCACCCCTCTGGAAGGTTGTGTTCTTTCTTTTAGCCAGTTCACTGGTGCAGAGAGAGATTCCTTGGTTTATCTGGCAGGATTGCTAGGAGCGAGGTATGTCTCTGTCCCTGTTTGGTCTTGTCCTCATACAGCCAGGGTGATTCAATGTTTTACTTGTTTTATTCCTTCTTGTACAGAACTAACAAAATTTGTAGTTAAAACTCATTTGGATTCTATTTACACACAAAACCTAAAGGTGAAGCAATGAGATAGTTATGCAGATCTTTATCTCACTCTGCTCTGAGAAGCTTGTATTTTCTCTTCACACAGCTTAATTTCTACCAAGTGTTATATTTCCTGCTGGCTGACTTGCAGTAACGTTTTGCTCAGCTCTAGTTATCAGCCCTTCTGAGTTGCTGTTCAAAACCATGCAGCTCTTTCTATGAACTTGTCACAGAATTTAGAGAGAATTTAGGCTGTCTGGACAAGAACTGTGTGTCTTGAACTCCTGTGAGGCAAAAATGGAGACTAAGTTGTCTCAAACTGTGCTTTTGACACAGAAATGGAGCCAACCTATTGAGTAAGGAGTAGGGTTAGTTTTGTGATGTCTTTTCCTAAGCCTATATGGAGCTGGGATAAGAAACCCAGGTGTTTTGTGGTGGTATGAACAGGGTATTGAGTAACTGAAATTGGAGGAGACTAGATGGACTAGTTTCATTCATTACTACTTCAGTAATGCCTAGTCCAGGCTCACAAGTAGTGATAGTGCGCCATTTCCTAGAGACTGGGATGCTGAATTGCTTGCTCCCAATTCAGAAGGACTTTTGAGGCTTAATCCAGACTTAATCCTGGAATGAGGAAACTGCAATTTAGTCACAGAGTATCATTTGACTTGTAGTCTGTTTGAATTAAGCTTTTTGCCAGTATATTCAGTCCTGCTACCACCTAGAGGATTAGCTAGCTCCCTTGTGAGAAAGAGAAAATTGTAGGTAATATGAAGAAAACTTGTTCACTTGGAAATTAGGCTTATTGGCTCGAGAATGGAATCAAGCCTGGCACATCACTCCTGTAGAAGAATGTTATTCCCACTTCTAATTAATACGCTGAGCCTATGTGGGGACATGAAGAGTATAAGAAGTGATGTTTTCAGTAATCATTGAAGCAAAATATTACTGTTTAACAGGATTTTTTTTTTTTGCTGCTTTTTGTTGTTGGGGGGGGTGAGTTTGGGTTTGTTTTGTCCTTTTTTCTTTGTTTATAGATGTAGGTTCAGTTGTGAAAGGCTAAGTAACATAACTGAATTCTATTGATTCTCCTTCTATTGGTTGAGCATATTTTATAGTATTACAGATTTCTTCTAGACTAATCTTGTGTATGACTAAGCAAAAATTTTATTGATCTGATTCTAGAGTACAAGAATTCTTTGTGCGAAGAGCTAATGCAAAAAAAGGAATGTTTGCCAGCACCCATCTGGTGGTGAAGGAACCAGATGGTTCCAAGTATGAAGCTGCAAAGAAGTGGAGTTTGCCAGCAGTCACCATAGCTTGGCTTTTGCAGTCTGCAAGGACAGGAAAGAGGGCAGATGAAAGCAAGTTTTTAGTTGAAAAAGCAGATGCTGAAGGTTGGTTATTAGCAAGCTAGGAAAAATTTTCATGTATGATTATGCCATTAATCTGTTCAAGACTAATAATGCAATTATTTTTGATCCTGAATGTTCAAAAAATGAAAACTAAAAAATGTTTTTCTAAGTTTTGGATTTTTTTTTCCTTTTTTTTTCTTTTTTTCTTTTTCTTTTTTCCCTTGAGTTGGGCTATGGTTAGAGAAATGATCGTGCACATTTGGTGGAAGTTTCTCAGCAGAGACCTGCGACTACCAGTTAGTTGAGAATCAAGCTTGGTGACTTGGCTTCGTTCTTTTGTCTCACCTATGTAATACTGCTTGTCCAGGAAAAAAAAAAAAGTGGCTGTGGGGGGAAAACTTTTGAGCAGTAAAATGTAAAATAATTCTAACTAGTTTTTTGAACGAGCCATCAAGATGAGTTGTATTTATTAGTGTTTGCAATGCATAAAGAGCTGATTCATGGCTGAATCTGCTCCTGTTGATCCAAAGTTGGAACTGTGTGTGTTGGCCTAAAGAGGTGTAATTCAGAATTTCATGAATATAAAGGAGAAGTATATTTCATGAAAAGTAAAGAACCAAGGAGTAGGAGTTATCTGTGACTTTAGAGGGAAGAGTTTATTGTATATTTCTCTTACAACTGCTGTAATATTGTGTAACCAAGCTTTTAACCAACTGCTATTTTGATAGTTGCTGCACAGACATACATGAATATATACAGAACTAAAAACAGGAGGAGGGCAGATGTTGCTCTTTATTTTTAGATGCTCAAGGTCAAACTCAGTAGCAGTATAATTCAGATTAGGATGTGCTAGAAAAAGCTTTTTTGATACTGTCTCTTGAAATACAATCCTATCTTCATCTGAGAGCATTTATTTGGAGTATCGTATATAATATTATATATTTTAAGGAAGAAAACTCAGATGAGTGAAGTTGTCCTTTAACTAAAAATATATGCAAAAGCTGTGCTCAGAAACAAAATTAGATTGCTTGCTAATGTTTTCTTTGTTTATTTTAAAGATAAGGAGAGCTTTGTTGCTCCACTTAGCAAGACACCGGCAACTGTTAGATCTTCTGATTCTCCAGAACAGCCTACCTATCTGCTTGAAGCTGGAAAAAAGCCACCTGTGACCCCTCTTGATATCAACAGGTTCCAGAGCAAAGCTTTCCAAACTGTAATTTCCCATCACATTGGGAAGAAGACAACCCCTTTTGTGGAAGGGGCACTGCCACAGAAAGAACCGTCTTTACACCTTGATACACCATCGAAATTTCTTTCCAAGGACAAGTTGTTCAAGCCTTCTTTTGATGTAAAGGTGAAATTCTTTGCAACTTTTTAAAGTCGTAGAGACAGTAAGGTTAGAAATATGCTTAAAACAGCACAGAAACCCATGCTTACCCTTTTTATGGATTTCAGCTGCACTTGCTGGCTGCTCCTGTAGTCCACACTTGTGGTTTATGAGTATGGAACCCTAGCAGAGATTATATATGTGAAACTTGCTCTTGAGTGAGAATATTGTAGTGCATTCCTGTAAGTCAGCTAGTTGCTTTTTTCTTGTAGGATGCTCTGGCAGCTTTGGAAACTCCAGGAAGTCTCTGTCAAAAGTCCAGGAAGTTGAGTACTCCCCTCTCTGAAGTCATTGGCCGAAACTTGAAATTGGCCCTGGCAAACAGCACGCGGCACACAGCAGCTCTCACTACCAGCCCTCAGTTGAGGTCCACACAACCAGAAGTGGTAGGAAGATTTGTTTCTGGAATTTTTGGAGCATAGGCTTTATTAAGAAAATGCTGACATTTTGTGTTTTATTTTTTTATTTTATTTTTAAGTTATAAAGGCATTTGTGAATCGTGATGATCTTCTTATTCTTTTGTGATGTGTTTGGGCAGAAATCTGTATGATTGCATGTTCTTCAGTGTTAATGAAAGTAACCTAGAAGGTTTTTCTCTTGGAAAGCAAGGAAGCTTATTCCACTATTTGCTCTGCTATCCTAAATGCTAAGCAGTTTCTAGGCATTGGAATATATAAATACGTATCTACGTATCATATTTTTTTTTAGTATCGGGATGGGACATAAACAGGACTTGCTCTGCAGTCTGAGACGAAAGATTACATTTTTGATGCATCTTTCCTCTTTTCCTGTCGTCTGCAAGGTGTTGTTCTGTTTGCTAGCAGGCACAAGATATGATCAGTTGCTTACCCCCTCATAAAGATACGCTATGTTCATTTTGCTAGTAGTGTTGTTTCATGTTCAGTCCTTATCTGCTTGCTTTCTTGTATAAATGTCTAACTTATCTTAATGAGAGAAAACAGGAAAAAAAGAAGCAGGAAAAATGGGAGCGTTTATGTACTGCTTCTAGTACATTGTGTCCTACAGAGGGGGAGTAAGAAAACAAATAGCATTCAGCTAGGGAAGGCCCTCACCCCTTATTTTGTAGCTCCTTATTCTCGTCCTTTTCACTTCAGTTTTGCTGTTGTATAAAATTACTGGTATAGAAGTCTTCCAGATGTGACTCTCCCCCATTTCTCTCTGCAGCTTGAACAAGAAGATCCCAAGCCTTTGGCTGATGTTGTTATATGTGTTAGTAAAAAGCTCAGTAAGAAGCAAAGTGAACTGAATGCAGTAGCGACTTCTCTTGGGGCAGAGTACAGGTATCAGCTGATGCAAACAGCTTCTGAACTAATGCACTGATGTGACTTCTAATAAATCTGAGTCTTGACCCTTCAGTATTCTTGTATATGTGACCTTTTCCTTTAAACATTAAGTTCTACCATGTTAGTCAACTTCTATTTCTATTGCAAAGTAAGGCTGTCTGTTTTACTGTCTCTGTAATCTTGGTAAGTCTGTCTTAGAAAGTGTGTTAGTCTGTTTGTCCTGAAGTTTTCCATAATTTCAGAAAGCTGTTCTTCAAAAAAGAACAGAAAAGCAATAAAACTTCTTTGATTCTTGAGCTCTTGAGTAGATAAAAATTTACATCTAACTTAGATTTTTCTCTGTTATTATTTTTAATGCTCAGGAATGCTTAAAAAAAATATGATTTTTTTTCTACCCAGAAACAACAGAATGCAGTTTTTCTGAATTAAAAAAAAAAAAAAAAAAAAAGCTTATCCTTTATTTAGCCTAACAAAGTAGGCAAAGCAATATCTGGACTTGAATGAGGGATGAAATTATTTCTGGGATTTCTTAAATTTTTGATAGGAAGTGGTATCTTCCAAGTTTGTATGTGATACATTTTTTTTTTTTTTTTTTTTCCTCCTCTGCTCCCCAACCCTAGATGGTGCTTTGATGAAACAGTAACACACTTCATATACAAGGGAGGACAAAATGACAACAACAAGGAATACAGATCTGTTAAAGAAAGGGGTATACACATTGTTTCCGAGCACTGGCTTTTGGAGGTATGGAGCAGAAGTTTCCTTGTCAAAAGTGTTACTTAGCTGCCATTTCCTTTGAATGGAAATGGAAACTAAACCAGTTAAGGCAGCTGATTTCTGCTTGAGGTTTTTACTGAATACATAGAAATTGATGTTTTGCATCCTGCTTTGAGTTTTTAAATTGAGCAATCAATTTCCATTAATTTACCTCATAAAAGATTGGAGCTAAAAATTGATAAAAAGGAGAAAAAAAAAATGCTACCAACAGGTCTCAACTGAGCTTTCTCTGAATGGTAGCTTGCCAAATTTGTTCCACTGCAGATGAAAATGTTTAGACTTTCTCCTTGAGGAAAAAATATTCTCTCTTACATTTAGCATTTTGCTAAAAGTTTCTCAGGATTCCCACTCTATTCTTATCTTGTGTAAAGTACATTTTGCTGCAATGTCTTTAATGCACTTTTCCTGTGTTTAGATGTGGAATTTCTCTCATTTTTCACTCAGTTTCTCCTTTTTCTTATGTTAATGAATGTTGTGACAGAGTGCCCAGGAATATAAACGACTTCCTGAATCTCTCTTTCCTCACACTTACAATCCCAAAATGAGCCTGGACATCAGCGCGGTGCATGATGCCAGGTTCTCCTCTCCTGGTATGCTTCCATCAACTGGAAAAGCAGCTGAGGAAAATGAGGTATAGTATTACACGAGTTGGTGGTCTGTGGAGTGATTGGAATGCAGTTTACTTATTTGTTACGTTAACATAATAATAGATAATGTTGATACATACTCAGTCGTGCTGTGAATCAGGCTTAGCTTGTGATTAACAGTAGCTGTCACAGACACATCTGCAGGTTTTCTGCATCTGTAATCTTCCTTTCCTAGGGGAAAGGAGGCAACCCAGGTCTTTAGAGATTAGAAGAGCTTTCCAAATTTGAAACAATGTAGTCCTGTCTTTGACTACTCTTGTAGGTGAACAAGAGATCCAAGGCATGAAGTGTCTTTTAGCAGATACTTGGAGTGCAGAATAGATGTTGTCACTGATGCTGTTCAGTATCTTTCTGTCCTTGTAGCAAAAGAAACATTAGACTGTTCCAGGGCAACCTTTTTAACCTTTGGAATTTGTGTAAGTATTGAACAAGGTGAAACTCGCAGCTTCTGGCATAAGTTTGAGAATTTTACTTGATTGAATTATTTGTAGATCATTCCAGTGGATGAAGATGATGCTGAAGATGATGTAACTACTGACCAAATAAAGGAAATAGTCCCTACAGAGGGAGAACAGGCTGTAGCAAGTGAAGCTAAAGGAGGTAAATGTAAATCTTTTTTTATTTTCAGAACAATGGTGGCATGTCAAATATATAAGCCTTTTACAGATTCAGATGCTATTCTGTATGTTAAGATCTGGAATTTTAGTTATCATACTTACATTCCAGTTAGGTACAGCCTGATGGTTTTGGTATTGATAGAAGTGAGGAAAAAGTTTTGCTGTTTACTTTGAAGACTCTGAGAGCTCACAAGAATATCGTGGTCATCCACTGCAAATTGCTTAGGTCTTTCTCTTTCATTGTGGCTTTTTTGTGGGGTAGTGGAGGGGGCAAAGCACTGAAATTTCTTTAACGTGGTAGTAGCATTGTTTCAGAGTATAAATTATTGTGATAAGTAAACAAATGTGTTACAGGGGAAGTGTGGTTATAAGCCAGATCTAGCTGTACCCAGGCAAATCTGAAAGTGATCTAGGTGGGAATTCCTGCTTGTGTTCAGGAATGGGTGACTCGGGCATATAGATTTTCTAGACTTCTTTCTCCTTGATGTGTTTGCTCTGATAGGGGAAAAGTTGGTTCAGTTTCTTGTTACTTTTCCCTGATTACAAATACAGCAGTCTTGATTTTGTGGGCGTTGTCTCTTCTCTTGAAGTGTTAACCCAAACCCTAGAAATGAGAGAGAATTTCCAAAGGCAGCTGCAGGAGATCATGTCTGCCACATCGATAGTAAAACCCCAAGGACAAAGGGGATCCCTCTCCAGGAACAGTTTTGACGGCTCTCCAACTACCCCTGATGGCCCCCGATCTGCGCGAAACAGCCGCAGCCGGGTTTTGGAAGCTCTGAGGTATTGATTTTGCATCTCAAAAGTACTTTATTTTGTCCTGCCTGCCCTTACTTATGCTACCTTTGGGTATTGCGGTCTTGTGTACGGTAAAGGCTTATTTAGTTGTCTGTTCCCTTTCAAAGGCAATCCCGGCAAGCACTGACAGATCTAAACACAGAGCCATCACAGAGTGAGCAGATCATCTGGGATGATCCTACTGCAAGGGAGGAGAGAGCAAGACTCGTCAGCAACTTTCAGTGGCCTAATAGTCCTTCCCAGTACACTGAGCAAGTCCAAAGTAACGTCAGTAAGAACATGGATGAGCCTGCCTTCAGATCCTTAGCCGATTCAGAGCTTGCTGCTCTAGGTAAAATCAGAAATAAAATAGACTTTGTGCTTAGACATTACAGTGTAATACGAGTGTAACTGGTATTTGGAACTCCAGCTGGGTTGCGAATAAAAATTCAGACTAGTATAGTGGGATTCAAATAGGGATACCAATAACAGAATCTTTTTAACTGTAGTGGAAATAATCATAGGTGATCCCTGGGAATACAGAAAGAAGATATCCATGAGCCCTCAAAACTTGTATCTTGGAGCTGCTGATGGGCACTTTTAGGTCAGGATTTAGTCAAGATTCTATATTTGTCTGTCTTCCCTGTTCTTTTGAAATCTTTATTCTATAGCCAGGACTAAGGAAGCAACATATGTGTGTTGTTTGCATCTGCTTTTGCTTTGTTCCTACTTCTGCCTGTTGAGAGATAGTGGAATCCTTTGGCCTCTGCCCTATACTTCCCTTTATAGAGTTTCTGCTTGCAGCAACGGTCTTCCTGCAAACAGACCCTGTAGTAGAGGAAACTGGGGAAAACTAGCTATGTCTATTCAATTGATTCATGGTTTATTTGAATCGGTGCAGTTCAGCCTAAGAATTTAGGCCATTTGATTTTTTTTGTCTTCCCAAGAAAAGACATGACATAAAGGAGCATGAGGCTGCAGTATTTCACTTGGTGCTTTGGGGTAAGAGAGCAGTGCATCTTTTGAGGAAAGACAACGTTGCTGAAATGTAAATGTGGATGTTGTAGCAGCAGTTGTTTTTTCTGTCCATTTCCCATAGCTCCCTTTTTCAGCTTTCCCCCTAACTATACTCAACCAAAGACAAGTCATGCACCATTGCTTTATTGTTCACAGATGGTCCTGAGCCTAGGGGTGGAGATGTGACTGCAGAACCAAAGAATCCTATATGCAGAGATCCTGAAACACCCCTTAAAGAAGATAAGCTGATTCCCACTCCACAGGCCCCCAGCATTGCTTTCCCACTGGCTAAGCCCCCTGTGGCACCACAACCCAAAGAGAAGGTGCGGCATTTACGGAAATGTTTGTGATCGTGTGTTTTCTGAGAGGTACAGCTATTCTTGAAAAAGTTTTGAATCCAAAAGTAATGTATAATAGGTGAATGCCTGCATAAGTGTCTATAATTACCTCAAGGGAGGCGGTGAGGAGGATGGGGCCGGCCTCTTCTCAGTGGTGGCCGCTGATAGGACTAGAGGAGACGGCCACAAACTGAAACACCAAAAGTTCCACAGGAACTTTAGGAAAAATTTCTTGACGGTGAGGGTGACAGAGCCCTGGCACAGGCTGTCCAGAGAGGCTGTGGAGTCTCCTTCTCTGGAGATCTTCCAAACCCGCTTGGACGCAGTCCTGAGCCACCTGCTGTAGGTGACCCTGCGTGTGCAGGGGGGTTGGACTAGATGATCTCTAGAGGTCCCTTCCAACCTTAAGCATTGTATGATTCTATGATTTAAAACACTTACACAACTGCACAGGAGCAAACGCCGTTCCTTTGTGCACCTTCCCCTTCCCTGCTCAGGATTGGGAACAGATGATGTTTTTGAGACTGAAGCTTCATTAGGCTTTTCATCCAAAAATATTTTGTACCAAAATAGTTCCCATTGGGATGCTGAGATGTGCTGTGGAGTGAAGAGTTGCTGTCCGTACGCTCCAGAGCTCCTTCAACTGTGTTGATAGAGTATGGTGTTGGAAAAAAAAAAAGGATTAGATCCTGGTTTCCTCGGAAGTATTTGGAATTTGAGCTTCAGTACAAAATGTATTTCTTTCTTCCCGCTCAAAGCCTGATTTTGCACTGCAAAGATGCCATCTTGAAAATGAATTTTTAGTCTTCTGTTCACCGAGTATCAGTTGATGCTCAAACTTTCAGGAACTGTGTGTCTTCAGAAGCATAAAGTATCATGCTAAATACGTAAGCTATGATGGAAATGTATAAAAGGCCACAAGGAAGGCTGAACAAACAAGGCAGTGTGGTAGATGGATGTTTTTTTCATGTGTTTAACTAGGCATTCAGAGCATATGAATGAAGGATTAGTTTTTGTGACAGATCGGTTCATTTGTGCCCTGAAGAAAAGGGGAACCAGGAGGATGTTAAGTAGGAGCCTGATGTTGATGTGGTAATATCCAAGCCTTGGTCAAGTGATTGACAGGTTTGGTTCTACTTTTCCTAGCTGAAAGAAAACTTAATATAAAAATAACCCAGCATGTTTGGCAGAGAAGAAGTCAGTCAAACTAATCTTTCTGTCATATTTTCAAAAATCTGTTGCTGTATTTGCAGACTGCTGCAGAAGATGAGAAGGCTGATGGAGAACCAGAAACACAGCGTAAATTTCAGCTGTCTTCTCTTAATCCTCAAGAACGATTTGATTACTGCCATCTGATTGAGGAATTAGGTACCAGATACTTGTGAAATGACAGAATAATGTGGGTCTGTAAGCTGGTCAGCTGTGGCTCTCTTGGAAAAGAAAGGGCTTCTGTTAATGACTCACCAGATTTGAAGTCTCAGATTTTTGGCTTTCTGTGCTTGTGAGCTATTCATTGAATATGTTGTCATTAATACACAAGTTATCAGTTTTGCCATAAACAGTAATGGCTTCGTCTTCTGGTATTTTCTTTTAGTTGTCTCCACAGCAGCCTCATTCTTTACTGCTGGAGTAGCCAAGGACTGCTGTGCTCTGGTGTCTCTTCCTGCCTCTGATACAGTGGTCCTTCTTTTAACAGAGTCACTTTTTCCTACCTGCCCCACCTTTCTTGCCAGCTTCTGCCCAGATCTCCTCAGTGATAATATTTTCTTTGTGAATTTGAGTTAAGCGTATTTCTGTCTGAATTCAAATTATTCCTGCTTTGAGGGATCCTTTCTGTGGTGGACTGTCTAACCCTTAATTAATTTGCCTCAAATCCATTCCTCTGTCCCAAGGTGGAATGGTGCTCGAGAAGCAGTGCTTCGATCCCAGTTGCACACACATCGTTGTGGGGCATCCCCTACGAAACGAAAAATTTCTGGCCTCGATGGCAGCTGGGAAGTGGGTGCTCCATCGTTCCTACCTGGAGGCCTGTAGAGGAGCTGGCTGCTTCGTTCAGGCACGTGACCTTATTACTGAGCAATGCTATGTTAGACCTTTCACTTTTTATCTTGTACTGCAAGAAAAGAAGGAACTTCCCAAGGAGATTAGCAGTTTGGGGTGCCCAACCTTGGGACAGCCTTATTCTTGTGCAGGAGTAATGAAATATCCGTGCTTAGGAGTTTCTTCTGAAAAACTTAAGCACCTGTGGTAAATTCTCACTGGTGTCACCTGAAGTTACATGGATTTTATTAACACCAGGAACTAAAAAAGTGATCTTCCCCATTAATGAATGTACTTTATGTATAAAACAACTTTAATTGTTTTGGAAAAGAAATGTAGAAATGCAGATTAGATGGTATTCAAAGTAGTGAGCTGTTTTGCACTGCTCTTGAATTTTATTATAGGTAACTGCAAGAGGAATGTAACTGGCTATAATGTGATTGATGTCACAGAAAACATGAGTTGATTTTAAAACTGGGAAATCCAGAGTCTTTGTATTTGGGGGGGGGGTGTATATGTAGACATATATGTTCAGTTAAGAGCCATATCTCTAATTTTAATTAGAGTTGCTTTAGCCAGGTAAAATCAATATACAAAGCTAAAGTGAGCTGAACCTTGTTCTGTTTTTTGATTCGTCTGCTGACAAATTTGGCAAGGTTCCTTTGTAATTCAAGCTTATGATTGCTCTAGGAAGAAGATTATGAGTGGGGAAGTAATTCCATACTTAATGTTTTGTCTGGAATCAATGTAAACCAGAAGAAACTAGCACTCGCAGCCATGAGGTGGAGGAAAAAAATCCATAAAGGAAGGCAAGAAACTGGTGTTGTTGAGGTATTTAAGCGCTTAATGCAGTGTGTGTGACATGGTGTGGGTGCGCGCACAGGGGCTGTCACCAACAAACCCAGAAACTTAACTGCCAAGGAAAGATGATCTGCCCTGTTCTTAGGAACAGAGTGGCTTAGCTAGGTATGTCTTGCTCAACAGCTTTGTTTCCAAAAGGCTTTTGGTGGTGGTGTATTAGTAATAAAAGTCTTAATCTTCTCCTGAAGCACTGTTCATGATTGCAAAGCTCCTAGTGCAGGCAAGTGTCCTCCAGCCAGTTAGCTTATGGTTTTTATGCCTCAGAGCTCCAATTCCCAAACTTGATTGGTTTATCAGGGTAGCCCCAACAGCAGCTCCACATGTGGAGCCATGGTAATCTGGCCCTTGCGACAGCGCTCGTACAGCCCCAGCAGGGAGCGCACCAGTGTGCCCTGAACCGCCCAGGTGGCCAAGAATGGCCTCTCCAGAAGAACCTTGTGTGATTTTTGAAGTTCCTTGTTTCAGTGAGATTTTTGAATGTGGGACTTGGGCTCCTTTTTAATTAACTCCTGTGTCAAACCAGACATTGCCAAGGGAGTCCAGTACTTGATAGAAAGTAGAAACGCTCCCAGTGTGTCAGCTGCATCTGGGTGATACTTGATTTGCAGGTCTCTTGCACCAGTTTTTAAATGAATGCTTGTAAAGCAAATTGTTGTACCGTTTGCATGCTCGGAAACAGCAGGAGGTGCTTGTCTGAGGCAACCAGTTGGCCCTAGGTGCTGTTGCTGTAACCATGTGTAGATCACATAGTGCCGAGAGGGGAGGAAAATCAAATAGCTGCTTTTCTTAAACGTGTTTCAGTAAATGAGTGTCTGTTATGCTAGAAAACCTCACTGCCAAGTGCTTTTTAATGTACTGGTTTGTCCATCTTGCTATGCAGCTGAAAGTCAGAAGCAGTGGTTTGTGGCAGGCTGCCTGACTGTGGGTGGTGGCCCAACCATTGTATATTCTGCATCTTGTCTGCCTTGTACAGTTAAAAAGACAAAACTAGGGGACAGCACATCCTGATCTGCCAGATTGTAACTATGTTAATCCTTTCATAGTACCGACATCCTTTTGGCTAAATCGAATCTTTTACCTAGGGGGCCTTCAGCGGCTGGAAAGTGATCCTGAATGTCGATCAAACCAAGGAAGCGGGATTCAGGCGCCTTCTTCAGTCAGGAGGAGCAAAAGTATATCGTTTTTCTTTGTTTCTTTGTTTTAACTAACTAGATATGTTGTTTTACATTGTTTTGGTAGGTATTGGTACCATCACAGAATAGCTGTGACATGATTATGCAGAATAGCTGAGACATGATTATTAGGTGGGAGAAAAAAAGCAGTGGTGTCTTCACATTGCAGAAGTCAGTAATGGTGGAGGGCTTGTAGGGTGGAATGTCTGGGCCCTGCTCCAAGAGAAGGATCACCCTTCCTGAAATGTGCATGAGCACAGAGAGTTCAACTGCAATGACATTTCATTTCCTGTCGATTTGCTAGTTAATTTGATGAGTGACTTTCTAGGCCATGAAGTGCATTTGTCTTCCCCAAGGAAGAAACACAAAAATAAACTCATTTCTGTCTGTTATGTTTTAATCTCTAGGTGTTTTCTGGTCACTCTGGGGCCCTCTTTAAAGAAGCCACTCATCTCTTCGCTGACTTCAGCAAGCTGAAACCGGAGGACAGCAGGGTGAACGTTGCGGAGGCAGCAGCCCACGGGGTGAACTGCTTGAAGCCGGAGTACATCGCTGACTACCTCATCCAGGTGCGCGGGCCCGGGCAGTGCTCTGCCCCTCCAGCAGAGACAACTCTGCAGTGGCCGAGGCCACGAGAGCCGCGGAAGGCAGCCACGCTATGGGGGCAGTGTCTTGACACTAATCATAGAATCACAGAATGCTCAAGGTTGGAAGGGGACCTCTAGAGATCATCTAGTCCAACCCCCCTGCACACGCAGGGTCACCTACAGCCTGTGGCTCAGGACTGCGTCCAAGCGGGTTTGGAAGATCTCCAGAGAAGGAGACTCCACAGCCTCCCTGGGCAGCCTGTGCCAGGGCTCTGTCACCCTCACTGTTAAGAAATTTTTCCTAAAGTTCCTGTGGAACTTTTGGTGTTTCAGTTTGTGGCCGTCTCCTCTAGTCCTATCAGCGGCCACCACTGAGAAGAGGCCGGCCCCAGCCTCCTCACTGCCTCCCTTGAGAGGCTAATTATAGCCACAAAGGCCCCTGCTGAGGATTTTGGTCCTTGGTTTTAAATGCTATGACAGCCCTTTTTCCAGCATTGGGAGTGGGGTCTGTTGCAGGGTAGGGAACTTGTAAAATATGCTCAAACTGTTGTGGAACCGGTGTTTGTTTTGTTTTGTTTAGTTTTCCACTTTCTCTTAAAGAAAAAAATGAAACTGTCCTCAAGAAGTGAAAGCATCTCCTTAAGCTAAACGAAGATTTTTTTTTTTTTTTTTTCTTCTATTGAAGGAGCCACCTCCTCCGATGGAGTCTTACTGCTTGCCAGAAGCTGAGTCAAATCTTCAGAACAACAGAGAGCTTGGAACTGGATTATCCCAGAAAAGAAAAGCAACGGGAGAAACGAGCAGAGTCAAACGATCCAGAATACACTGAGAAAATACCCTGTTTTTAATTAGTACATTTTTTTAATTCATATTTATATTTTTTTCATTCTCACTACAATTAAAAGCTTTGAGTTTCACTTTTAATTTGCCTTGAGCTTACAATAAGTTTCCTATAATACTGATAGGAACTGTTGCTTTGGTCAGTGGTAGCTTCTAAAATCTCAAGTTTTAGTAAAGCACTCACTTGTCAAAACAAACAAAAAACCATGGTCTCCATAATGTTCTGATCACTGGCACTTTGCAGACTTGTTTGGGGACACCATCCTATGATAATAGTTAAGATATGAGATGTTTGACACATCTTCCAGCTGTGTGCTGCAGAGAATGTGTAATGAGGTGGTGAGATTCCTTTTGCTTTTGCTCCGAAATAACAGACATAGATCTTTTGGGTGGTTTGGGAAGCAGGGAAAAAAGACAAGAACAATAATTGGCTTATACTTTTTGGTACAAATATGGGGTGTACATAGTGACTGTAATAAATTATTTCTGTAAAACCCTCCGTTTGAGGTTCTGCCTTTGTGAATGCTAGCTCCATTTTGCACAGAGGAAGCTACGTCAGAGGTGACCATGTGTGTGTGAGCGCGCTTCCCGCTTTGCGTGTGCAAGGAAAAGCGGCAGCGCTCCTGGAGGTGTTCCTGGCCGGACTACCACCGGCCTTGGCGAATTATTTCGGCTTTAGTAACTGTGGCATGTGGGGCTCTGTACGGAAAAGTTAACTGCAGGCCAGGTGTACCATACTGTGCACTTACTAAATCAAATGTGCTGTCTTGTCTGACAGCCTGTTTATAATGAGCTGGAAGAACTGCATCCTGGCTGAACAGGGAGGAAAAAGACTGAAGTTGTGTGGGACAAGGGGAAATATCTGGGTGCCCATATGTAACAGTTAGAAAAGTTAAAGTCTCTTAAACCTCTAGGAACCAAAAGGGCTTGAACACTGCTTGTTTTGAAGTTGTACATGGAGCAGGGGGCGAGGGAAGCGTCTGCTTTTATTTTTTTCTGTTTGAGTAATACATATTTTAGAAAATCTTTCCATCACTAACCTGGTGGAGGCAGAAGAGCAGCTGCAAGTGTCCCAGTGATCTGGTGAGGCCCGGAGCCCCCTGTGCTCAGCTCTTGCCCTAGGCCAGGAGCAGCCCTCCCTTGCCGTGGGGGGAAAGGGACAAGGAGCTTGAGGGGAGGGCTGCTGTCCAGCTGAGGAAAAACGAGGAAGGGGTAGTGCCTGGTGTCAGCAGCCCTTGGGCTTCTGCTTCCTCCTTTACTGCAGCGGTGATTTTGGGGCGAGGGCTGCAGTGAGCTCTGAAGGGCCCTGCCACGCAGGTGCCCTTGAAGGAAGGGACAGCAGGACAGCGCGAGGTCAGCGGCTGCAGGGGCTGCAGTCCCTTGGGAAGCCTTGCCCCGCAAACCTGCGCCGGGTTGTCACCGGGTCTAAAAGAGCCCCCACCGCCCCCGCCCTGCTTTGCCTCTCCTGATGTTTAAGTACGTGTGGTACTGCATCGGCGGGCAAGGAGCCCAGGCTGCAACGCGGGCAGAGACACGGAAGGGCATCAGTGAACACAAACAGGCGTGAGACAGAGGCGGAGGTAGAAATTCATTTGCTGCTGTAAGATAAATTTATTTTCTTCAGCTTTCTTCACAGGAAACATCACAAAAGTGCTTTACAGAGTTTCATACAGTTACTCTAGGAGGGGGAGAAAGGACAACAACCATACATTTAGAAGTTGTCATATGCAGAAGCCATGATAGGTAAACTGGGATTAAAAAAAAAAACCTGACAGGGTTAAGGTTTTGAATTTTAAACTTAAATAATGACTATAAACATATATAATTATATAAATATACAGGCACCATGAGGTTCCTGGGTAAACTGTGGGGAACCACGCAGGGCTTCTCCGACACAGGTCGTGCTGTCTCCGCCTTTGCAAAGCCCTTTCTGCAAGGCTGCACGGGCCCCTGGCCTCGCGGTTTCCCCACGCAGACCGAGTCCTTCGCTCCTGCTGCCCTAAGCATTCCCGGGGCTTTAGCCTTTCCTCAGGCTGACGTTCACGAGGAGGCATTCCCTCCCACTCAGAGGTGAAAGCAGATGCCGTTTATGGAGAAGTAGAGAGCACAGAGAGCTTGCGTTATCTGTCTCCTCCATCCCTGCCCCTCACTGCTCTCTCCCTGCTCTTCACCCGCTCATCTTATATTTAAAAAAAAAAAAAGAGTTCCCAGAGTCTGGCCCCGTGCTGCTGGAGTTGGGGTTGAGCTAACAGCGTGGAAGGAGGGTAACAGGAAAAGGAAGAGGGTTCTGCTACTGACCTGTCCTATTCCGTTGCTGCTGCTCCTTCCATTTTGCTGCATTACGCCCAAGGTGCTCAAAGTCAGCTGGAATCAGGCACTCAAGTAGCTTTTGAGGTTCTAGGTTTAAGCGTAACAAGCTCCGGTACTTCAGGACTGGAGAGTTACCAGTCACTTTTATTTGCTAAGCGTTTTGCAAGAGCGCCGGAGCCGTGCGCGCCCAGCCGGAGGCCGGGCCTGCCCGAGGAAACGCAGCGCTGCTCTTGCTGAAGGAGCTGGGGGCTGCGCCAGACCCCAGGGAGGGAAGAAGGGTCAAATACGTCAGGTTCTCAACTCAGCGGAGGGACGAGGTCTTTGCTCGTACTTCTGAGTTGCAGGAAATACCAGCGGAGCCGGTTATCTAGCAAACACTGTCCCAGGTCACGGAGGAGCCTTCTGCCTAATTCCCAGGTTAAACACAGTGCTCAGAGAGGACTAGTCATGCTCAAGGGCTACTGAGTGGTTAGTAAATATCTAGTGGGGGAAGGATTTAAGCAGGGGCAAGACTGGGCTTCACTGAGTGGTAGCAGTATAGCTGAGTCTTTTAAAACACACTGGGAAGGGTGCAAAGTTCCACACTCAGACAAATACAGGGTAAAGTTGCTCACTGTATGCCCTCTACCCCCAAAATTAAGATTTGGAAAGAAAAACAAGCAAGCAATCCACCACTCGTCAAATTTGCAAACTTTAAAAATCCTCCTCCAGGATTCTGTCAAAAACAAGTTAGAGCTAGATGGAAAGCACCTAACAGATAGACCCCCCCCACCACACACACACACTTATCTGGGGGCAAATCCAAGGTATTATAAACCCTCAGCCACATACCACGATTAGTACCAAACCCAGCTAGTCCGTGTGATGTGATATCCAGTATCAGGAGAATGTAGCTCTTAAGGCAGGACTCCAGCCCTTTTTGGATGCATAGCCTACCGTTTAAGCCACCTTTGCATTTATAAACACAGTGTTACTCACAAATGCAATCAACATTTAAAGGCAATATCTTATTTACAGATGTAACATCTCTCAAGTATAAGCTGAAAATGCAAAGAGATGAAACAAACCACAAAAGACTAAGCCTGGCCCCAGTGTTGCTACACTCACCTTGACCCCACATATTGTAATTTCCATGTCAAGTGTTACTACAGCTCTGCTAGGTTCAGTGTGCCTGGGCCTGTTTGCTTGTCTGAGACAATATAATGCATCTGTTGCAGCTTTCCCAGGTTCAAAGAGAAAAATAATCCAGAAATTTAAAGCAATGGGACTTTTTTTTTGTGCTTGTCTCCAGCTGTTAGAGATAGACTTTTAGTAAAATCTCAAATCTAATTTCAATGAAACTGATCTCATGATAGAAGCAAGGAACAACTCCACTGAAACCAATGAAGTCAGGCTGCAGGAGATCAGATTCATACATGTTTTACTTGGTTCTCAATGAATTTATTCTCTTGTATCAGCCTGTTTTTATGGTTTGAATTGTTTTGGTTGCACATGCTCTGAGATACAAATAAGTGGTTTGTTTTAAACAAAAGAGAAAGCTTATGACAGCATTTTAACCAGCAGGTTTCTGTAGACAGAATATAAATAAAGCAGACAGTTATAACTCAGTGACTCCAAAGCTACCACAAGGGAGCTAGAAATAAAACTCAGTACAGAAGAAAGGAAACAAGGAATTGAAAAGACCAGATCCCAATAAAAGTTAATAGAAGCATGCCATGCTAATCACTGGTAAGGAGAGGGAATGTAGGAAGGCGTGAGTATACAGGACAGCAATAGTCAACACCCGTAGAAAGTTACTAGGTGCGTCAGCACTAGGAAGATGGTGACTGCCAGGGTAAGCCAACTGACGGCGTAAACTTGGCAAATCAATGGCAAACCAATGGCAAACCAAGGTCAGCAGGAACAAAATACGAGACGGTGAATACTGGAAAGGTTTAAACCACTCATACATGCTCTGGTGGATTCTGAATTAGTTGTGATCTTTCAAGGGGACGATCTAGGCATCACCATGGGCAGCTTGATGAAGACATCTGTTCAATGTGCAGTTTCAGTCAAGAAAGCGAATAAGATGTTAGGCTGTATTAAAGACAGAACAATAAGGAAAAATATTACAGCATGTATTTCCCTTTGGTCCTTAATGAATATTTGCTGTTTCACCAGCACCTTAACAAAAGAGACATATTGGAAAAAATACAGGGAGGAAAGTGGTAAGAGAAGGGCAGGAGCAGCTCTTCATAGCTGGAAAGTCAGTAAGTACAAGGCAATTTATTTCTGAAGGGGGGAAAAAAATAGATGATACACAGCTTAAAAGTATTTCATGACCTTTTATCTAAGTAACCGGACATTCCTTAAGGTCATTTTAAGTCAACTAGTAGTTTTTTGACATCATTGCTGCATGAAAAATGTCACTCATCACCACATGTAGGCTAAAGCAGCCCCTACATTATTTTTTAATGTTCACCATCAGCTAGTTAAATATTTCCTGTAAAGCAGCCCCAACAGTCTGTCGAAATTTACCTGCAATCATTTGTGACAGCGACTTGTCATGACCGATACAGCCCAGTGACCATCTCAGAGGTGCTGCGGCCATGAAGCGGCTGTAGGAGAAAATCGCTGCCTGGCCCCGTCGCTCTTCCTGCCCAGCACCCACCCAGCTCTGATCTGTCACCCCGTGTGTCCTCACGGTCTCTGCCTCTGTTCAGAGGCCTCCTACAAAGCTCCAGGGACAAACCTTGAAATCAAGAGCAGATTTAAAAAACTTTCAAGGCTTTAAGTTGACCCCCATATTTCCACTGTGCCTGGATGTTATTTCAGCTTAAATAAGGACGAGGATAAACAGTAAAACAAGAGATGTTTGCACTCCTGCCCCAAGCCATCCCTTGGCATCCTGACACACTTATCTGCTTACAGCAGGGAGATGATCATGAGTGTTCACTAGGAGCGAACTTCTCTCCTCCATATGCTCTGAACAAACTTTAAAGCAGCCACATTGAGAGAGCTGGCTATCAGCTGGGAGCAGAATTTTATTTCAGTCATGAGGTTTACAAAATAGAGCAAGATTGATCTTTATGTGTTCCACATAAAAACAAAAAGCCTCATATTAACACACCATTGAGGTTGTACAGTTGATCACAGAAGGGAGAAACACCAGATGAACTTCTCAGCCTGAATTTTGCCCTGGTCCATACATACTAGAATACAGTCTAAACACATAGTACTTGAACAGAACGTGTATCACATTCTGCAGAAATAAACTTTCTCCAAATTAATGCTAAAATACCATAATGAAAACTAATGCAAAACCATTTTTATAAAGGTTTTGACACTTCATCCTTCTATAGCACCAGCCCCCACACTTGCAAAGAAGAGTTTTAACCTCACAACTACCCTATGATGGAAGACTTTTTTATTGTTATTTAACAGTGGAGAAAATCAAAGCAAAGTGGAACGAAAATCCTTGTGGTTAGCCCAGAAGCTCAATGGGAAAGGCAAGGCCAAAATTCACTCTCTTGGTCCTGTGCTCTTACTGCAGAACGTGCAGGCTTTTTTTTCCCTGTGTGTTTAGATACTCTTCACTCCAGCATTCAAATGCACTGCTTTTTCCTCATGATTTAACAGTATTTTGGTACACTTGTATTTGACCAAGCAGCCCCTTGAATTTCATTAACCTTGCTATATAACACATTCCATGCAGCTGAACATAAAAATCAAGGTGTACATCCCATCAGTAGAGGCTTCCCCAAAAAAAGGTAATGTATACAATGCAACCGAAATCAGTGGTGTTGGTTTTTTTTTCTTTTTTTTTTACAATATAGAAGTGAAAAAAACTCTTAGTTAATCTCATTATGAATTTTTTTTTTTTTAATGTAAATGTAAATGCTCATAGTTTGTCCTTTCTTTGTTTGGGGAACTGGTTAGACCACTATATATCCACGAGAAATTATACCCTCCCTCTGGCTTTTTTTTCTTCCATTAACAAAAACAAAAAAACAAAACAAAAAAACAAAACAAAACAAAAAAACCAAAAAAACTAGAATGCTCTCCCCAGCTAGTGAGCTTCGAACATTTTTACTAGTTTAAACTCAGATCAGATGGATCTGCCACTTCTGGGTACAGCCCTTATTCCTCCTCGCGTTCTCCTTCCAACCCACACCCCACTCCCAATCTCAGACTGCACATTCAAGGTCATCATTTTCCAAAAGGCCTCTCCCTCCCTCTCTTGCCTTCCCAGTGTTTTACCTGCATTATTTACCACTTCAAAAAAGACATACCCCAAAGTCATTAATTTTCCAAATCAGGATTTTCTCTTCTCCTATCATTTCCTTTTCCATCTGCTAGACCTTGCAAGCTCTCACATTATATTGTATCCAGGCAAGCTGATTTTTAAACTTTTCCTGAAGAATTCACCAGCAAATGTGTCAGACTTTTTCCTTGTATGCACCTAATCTATATATTCCAAATTTATGTAAGAACATTTCCTAACCACTTAAGCAAAGCACGTACTTAAAATTAAAACTGATTCATCAAATTAAATGCTGAGGAACAGAAATGAGGCAGTTTAGAAATCAAGATACTATCAGACAACTAAATCCGGATCATGGCTGTTCATAAGGCCTTGTCTAGTAGTAGGTTTTTCAGTTAAGAGTTGAGTTTCTTGGTCATTTTAGACCAACAGCAAAGCAATTACATGAAATATGAGGTACTCCTTTCTCTATTTCCAGATTAAAAAGAATAATGCAACTACCTACGGAGTATAAGTAAGCAACTTCATACAATATGAAACCATATTGTGGTATTTGAAAGAAAGCCAGTAAAAAGTTTTAAATTCCTCAGCGAGGATAGGAAGAAAAAATGCTTATTGCTAATGCCCAGATAAGCAAATTCCAAGATGTGGAGTCCTATTAATTTTATACTGTGTTTCTGTGATCTAAACAGCATAGAAGTCTCAGCCATGTTGTGGTGAAAGAACTTCCAAGAGCTAATAGATGCAGTCCAAGAGGGGAGAGAAAGAAAAAAAAAAAAAGTCCCTATGATGACAAAAGTCTAATACAAATTCCATTTATTCATAAGTTTTCTGAACACAGTTCTCTTAAACACCAGTGACAGGATGGGTAAAGCCAGCTATAAAGGAAAAAAGCTTGGAAAAAGGGAAGTGGCACGAAAGGGACACTGTTACTTGCCAGCTCCTCTTCACTTGCAGGCAAGATTAAACATGGCAAAGTCAAAGCAGTGGGAAAAAACTAATGCTCGCCTTGATTTCCCATGAACTCCCATTATTATAGGTGCCAGATTCCTGCAGCCAGCATTCTGAAAGTCTGATTCAGTAAAAGTTATTATTATTATTATTATTTTTTTTGGCATTTTAACATCCTTTACCTACAGACTACACAATCAAGAGCACACATCCAACTTGTTCCTTTTCAGTAACTTCTGCGCACTTTTGTGTTCTACTACAACTTCATAGTTTTATACACTTGCATCTGAGGCCAAAGAAAGTAACACTGAATCTTTAAATAACTAAGTCACCATAAAAACAGTGTACTGCAGGATAGGAATTTGCCTGACACATCAGAGAATTATGTTTTATTGATTGGTATCAAGAATCTCATCTCTACAGTTGACAGTCTTTCATTTCTAGAAAGAGGCTTCCACAAGTATTTTAAAAGAAATGGAATGGGCATTCTTAGCATGCCTCAAATGAATGCAACAACCACCCAGATAAAGTTGGGCTTGAGAGTCTCAAAAGCATACTCAGCTTCCAAAAACCACTCATTTTCAAAATTCCAGGCATGCGGAACACTCAATTGTTAAAAGATACCAACAACTGGTATTTTGATAGCTGTTGGCACCAATATTTAACTCCAAAACACTTTAAAAGAATGACTAATCCTTCTGTGAAATGCATTTCGTACTATGGAAAGCTGCTTTATCTTTTTTTTTTTTGTCCCCTTTATGCCTCCAAAAAGGAACTGGACTGACATATGTAATCAAAGCCTCCCCAAAACCTCTAGTTATCGGTAGCAGTAGACTCTTGTAAAGCTAATGAACAGCAGTAACCTTACTCCAGAGTTCTTCACCCTGGAATTCAGGAAAGCTACTTTAAGTGAAAAGCAAATTAAAATGTCATTCATACTCAAATGCCAGACTCAAAACAGTCTTACACAGTTCCAATGCTATGAAGACAAGCTGACAGGTAATAAACTACATGTTTTTCTACATAAGTCCTATTAATGTACACTGCTATAAACTGTTAAACATAGCTCACCTGACCATAAGGCTGACTACCCACTCCATGGTCTACCCCCTAAGAGATCCAAACTCAGCTGTTGCATGGTCATAAACTAGAACTAAAGATTCATTAGACTGCAGGATCCATGTATATTTCCATTTTATTTGATTTGCAACTGTTACAGGGTTTTCTTGAACTGCCAGAAGTCATGCCCCAAAAAAAAATCAAATAAAGAAGGTACAATGGACAGTCTCATCTACCCTTCATACAGTAGATTAAAACTTGATTCATGTGCATTGACAATTTCAATCTCTTTAAACATCAGGAAAAGAGTTTAAGATTTCACATTTCTACTACACCACCAAGGGACATGTCCATTTACCATAACTCCACAGAAATCTTTACTGATAAACCAACAGCTTTGCTGGCAACAATGTGTTTCAAGGAAGATGCATGGCTCAGAGTCCAACAGTATTGGTATCAGTCTTGCAGTGGGGTTTTGTTTACAAAAAAGAAATTCTCCAACTTTAAGAATAGACTCTTGAGCCCTCTATTTAATAGCAGCTTCTAGCAGAAGTTTTTAAAGACAGGTAACTCCGCAAGAGCAAGGCCAGTTCTAGTCTCTGCACAAAGAGCCAGGTGAGACCCCGGGGCTCACTGAAGCCAACAGCAAAATTGTCCCTGGCCTCAGAGAAGCATGAAGCGAGTCAGCAGTTAGTCACGAGGAACCCAACTGTGCCACTCCTGCACTGGCCTCCGCTTCTATGGGTACACAGTTCTCCCACAGAAGTGAGCAAAGGTTTGTTCCCTTGTTTTTCTTGCCATTGGCAACTCTTACAGATTGAGTTTTTGTTTTTTTTTTTTTTGGCATTTACTCTGAGAAACCTCAACACTGGAGCACACCACTTTGTTTTGTTTCTGGTGGAAGAGATTGGAGAAGAGAAAAACAGTTACAGCAGGTAACTTCTGTACTTGTCAGGTTTTGTTCACTGAATCAAAGCCATGGGCAACATCTACTCTCAGTATGTAAGTGCCATTTTGCCTACTTCCACTAAATAAAGTCAGAAAAATTTAAAGTCACTGCCCTTCCATTATTACTAGGATTCCTGACTTTGAAAAAAATACTATTTCGGAGTTTTGGGGGATTTCTGCCGTGGCTCACATGCTTCACAGAAGTGGCCAAACAAATAAGGCTCACCAAGCTTTAGTTACCCTTCTGCACATGAAGTCATTTTGGTCATAAAGTAACCACAGTTCTTCACACAACATGCATGTTTTTAACAGAGGAGAAACTTTATCTAGTATTGCTACTGCCATGTATCTCACAAGGTAAAGTTCTGAACACTATAGCCAAGAGTCTGGATATCTCTGTGTCAAATGAAAGCTCTATATGTCTTAGTGCTTTAGGGTGAGAAAGACCAACCTTAGGACCAAAAAAACCGAAACAAAATAAACCTTATTTCACTATATCATCTCACATTGTTATTTAAATATGCTGCTATTTGATACCATAAACAAGGCATTTTCTTTTTCAGGAAAATAGAAAAATGCTTAAACAAACAACTGTGAAAATGGCTAATTCAAACAGACCATTCAAACCCATCATTCCTCAAATCTGATTCTGAATGAGTTTTAATTTGTTTTGCAGTTACCTCAGTACAGCGATCTAAAAAGGTAAACAAACTACAGCTCTGTGCTATGCTCAGGTAGTATGAGTGGTATGGTATCTTCCAGAAGTCTCTAGCAGGCTATGGCTACACATAACAGGATTCCTCAGAAGGGGAACAGAATAGGTTTTTCTCATTAAGGTCACTTAAATCTTTGTTATAGTAAATTGGAACCAAATGGCTGACTTCTGCAGGATTTCTGACAGGAATCCAGTAGAGCTGGTTTCAAGTTTCAGGTGGCCACTAAAACAGCTGTAACCTTCTCTTCCAGAAGTTGTGATCCACATGGTGTCCACAATGAGTGCAGCAAGTCTGAGGTAGTCAACCTTTACGAAGGCTCAGTATCTGAACATAAAAAGATTTTGAAATGACCACTGGCTGTAGGTATCTTTCTGAGCAATTAAAGAACACTGATGACTCTTGTTCAATCATTTACATTAATTTGCCCCATATCCAATGGAGAAGTTGTAACATGTTATGCTTCCATATTGCGGGAGGACCAATCACTTACGTCAAAGCAGTCTGCACTCGCTGCAGTAGATCCAGCAGAAATAAGGTGGCATCAGAGCCGTTAGCTGTAGTTTAGTTACCTTAGTAGAAGGGTTACCAAAAAAGCATTCCTTAATGTGTATGTGTATGCAGCTCTACTGATCCCCAAGCACAGCATACTGGTTGTCTAGCTGAAGTTTTAGTGCCTGGTTTTTTGAAACCTCATCCCTACCTCTATTTTTGTGTTTTACTACTTCAAAGCTCTTCTCCATTTCTTTATCCCTAAGGGAAAATAAATGTAAATCAGTAAATATCTTATCACTAGCTCATGAATTGTGAATTTCTAGCCAATTTCCACCCCATCCCAACAACAACAACACCATTTTTACTACAAACACAAAACATGAAGGTCTAGAGTTTTAACAAGATAGCCAAACATTCCCGAAGCAAATCTTAAAAAAAAAAAAAAAAAAAAGTTATCTACAATCAAACTCATCTTCCTGTACAATTCAGATTATATTCTAAATTTCAATATTAACATTCTCAAAGGTATACTTAAAAGCACTTTTAAACACATGTTAGAAAAGCGAAGTCAAGTCTCTTTCCAGAATGCTGACCAGTAGTCAGAAGAATGTATGTCACTGGGTAAATACATTTAATGTGCTATGTCAAAATAGCATTCAGAGATTTTCATCTTAGCCCAATTTACACTGCTCAAGCCCTAAAGCATCAATGACAGCATGTCTCATCTACCAGAGAGACAAAACTAGGTCAGGAATAGAAAGAAAAAAAAGAAACAACATAAAGTTTCTGCTAGGCTCTGTCACACTGAAAAGTCAAATCGCTTGTGCTTTTAGGTATATTAGCCTAACTGTATCTTCTGTATGGAATCAAACTATGGAAAAAAATGGGATTCTTAGGTAGCACAAGACTAAAAATCTTGCACACAACAAAATACAACAAGCTTTGGTAAAGCTGGAGGACTCATCTTTCTAACCCAAGACTAAGACTCGAATAGTATATTTTTGAACGAATGTTTGCATTAAATCAGAATCTTTCATTTAAGTCACCTTCACATTTCTAATGAGAAGGCAGTGTACTCAAAACTTTCTTTTCTAATGACAGGTGAACAGCACAGAGCCTTGCCATGGGTGGCATCTGAGCATGCTGTCAGGAGCAGAAACACTCCAGTCAGGAAAAATGCTTCAATTAGAGGGGCAGCTGGCAGTTTTGTTTGGCTATCTCACTGGGCTACTTCCCATGAAAGTGGTTTCATGGGGAACCCTCCACAGAAACACAGTTAAGATCTCACCCATCTCTTTGCTAAATAGAGTAACTTCTCTTAGTTATTCCTTTCCTATGCAGAAAGATACTGGCTTGACCTCTATAACTGAACAAGTACTCATAGCAGGCAGTTAAAATGTCTGGTGGGGGATTAATGACGTGTACTTACTTTCGACTGTCTACAAGCTTGGCAGTGGACTGCAGCGATGGAAACTGCGTGTCACTATAGATTTCTGGTGGTCCTTGCTGTGCTCTCCGTGGCCTGCCCTCCCTGGCACCAGGCGGCCTGTACACACCACCAGTCTGCACTGGCTCTGGCACTTCTGTAACTATTTATAAGAATGAATTTTAGACAAACGAGTAGGTTTGCATTCACCCCCAAAAAGCACAGACCAAGAAAAAAGAAGCCTTTAAAAGTCTTATTACAAACATGTTTTCACATCTTCTAATGCTCTGGAGGCAAACATTTTAGAGAAATCCAGAAGCCAGGTGTCATCTAATTTAAGATCAGCTATTAGTCTAACTGCAGTGTGGCTCTATGGTAGTGCCTCACTAACTTCAGAGCATTAGAACCCCTGAACCCTTAAGGTCCTACATCTTGTTAGAAATTTGTCTTTAAACATGTGAGGTTTTAACACATTTTCGCAAACACAAAAATATTTACAACACCTCCATAGATGTAGAAGAGAATATCCAAATAATTCATATTTAAAGTCTACAATCTAACTGTAACACCAATTAGCAAAAAAATAATGTACCTATTAACTTGGTATGAGGACATCACTTACAAAAGCAAGAAGAGACACAAAACCATAGCAGCCCACTTTCCAATGAATTTCTAAACAGAGAGAGCAGTCTGAGCTCAGACCATGGCTACCTAAATAGTTAAGCTCCACAAATATTATGAAATTATATTTAATCAAACCTAAAGTTTTGTGCCTGATAAGCCTCATTTTGCAATGCCATATGCCCTGTAACCCACAATCGATTTGGAAAGGGAAACAAAATCCTTAGTACCAGTGACTGAATCCTACTTAGGAAACACCATGTTAAACACAGACTTAACACCAGCTTATTATCAGATAGAAACATTTCCACAGAATCTTTGCAGATGGCTTAGTACAGGGATCTCATTCAAAGCAGAAATTACTTTTTTTCCCCACTATTAAAGGCTTAAAGAGAAAAAAAAAAAAAAAAAAAAAGAAGAAAAAAAACCCCACCCTTCCCCTACTCCAAGACATTCCCAAAACCTTCATGCTGATTTTGAGTATGTGACAGCACTATCGAGTCAGTTCTTCAGATCCCTTCAAAAGGGTTTCTTACTTGCTCTGAGAACATAAAGCAAGCCATCAAGATGTTATGAGGTGTCAGACAGGGCAGATGCTGCTGAAAAAAAACTGAAATTCAGCCAGATCCGAATCTTCTGTCTGACTCCCCACAGTCCCCTCAACGCCTCTCTGTCACCCCCTCCAAAAGAAAAAAAAAAACACCCCCCCCACCCAAACCTCAGTTAAATTTACCAGTTGTTTCAACAACAGGTGCTGGTGCAGGAGCTGACTTGTTCCAAGGACCAGATGATTTGTCTGCACCACCTCCAGCTTCCTCCCAGTTGTCCCCAGGTTCTTCTCTTTTTTCATTTACGTCATCGTCGTCATCTTTTTCACTACAAAAAAGAAACAGTTAAGTAGCACTTTACAATAGAGGTGAAAGACTTGCCAGACATTATACAAGCACCAAGGACAGGCTTCATAGCTACTGCACAGAACAGGCTAGATTTAATCAGACTTAGTCCTTAACCACTTCCCTTAGAACAATTTTGTCACAGAACCCAGCAAAACAACAAAAATAAGAGTTCAAATTATAATAAGTGGCAAGTAGATTATTACTATAATAATTATACCTGAAAAACTCTTATTATTCTTTTCCATATGTAAATATAACCTAGGCAGACTTATTCATTTACTTTTAAACAATCACTCAAGGTTAAAGTATCTTTCTTTTTTTCTTTTTTTACATCTAAGTGGAAGATATTGTCAAACTTTGGCATAGGATTCGTCACACCTTTTCTTTCACCCCTACTAGAAATAGTCACATACTCAAAAATAATCATCCAGAGATAACTAGACAGCTACTCTAGGATGTACAAGGGGGTTGCAAACATACAGGTTAAACTACCAAAAACATTTATCAGAAGAGCAGTAGCATGTCTGAATACAGAAAATACCAAATCCTACTAATGAAGAATGCTTAAGGTTTTTGGAAGAGCAATAATCAGAGAACAGCCTTGCTAAAACAAACAAACAAAAAAAAAACCCAACACCAAACAAGAACAACCAACCAACCGAAAAAAAACCCTGTAATTCCTGAAAATTAAATGGCCTTTGATAACAACAGCCTTTGATAGCATGAGAACAAATATATGAAGCCAGATCAAGGCCGCAAAACTAGGACTACCTTATTTTAAACTGCGGTCATAAGCAGATGTCTGTGGAGCAGCAAGAACAGAGAAAAGATATATAATCTTGCACCCTTCCCCTTTGTGTTCTTAGTGCTATTTCCAGCAAAGAGATCTCCCAAGCTGGGCACAATGTCTAATAACCTCCTGTATTCTTTTTTTTTTTTTTAATTTCATTTATTTGAATCCACAAATTCTGAGTAGGTCCTCCAGCAAGAACACTGACATGCCTGAAAATGCAATAAAGCAGAAAAAGTGTTCAAAATGCCAAATACTTGTCTGGAAAACTGAAGTGCTTGCTTCTTGGACCAGCAATGCAAGTCTGACCTTTAAGTCAGTGAAGGACCCTACTTGTTGCTTAAGGTGTCACTCAGACATGTGATTATCTGGATGAAACTCATAAATGCAGTCCAATGGGTTCTTGTCAGAGAGCACTAGCTTTAACAACTATATTTTCACATTCTCGAAAGAAAAAAAAAAACAATCAACCAAACAAAAAAGACAACTATTGAGGTACTTGCTCCCCAAAATGAGATGCTGACTAGATTGAATGAGGTCTCCTTGAAGCAATCAAGTGATTTAGGGGACAGTGAAGCATTTGTAACAAAAATAGTAAGTTCCTCCCTCTCCCCCTCCCAAAATACACACACACACACACACACACACACACACACACACACAGAGTAAAACAGATAAAAACAGTACCTTATTTGCATGGACTGAACTCTAAGACCACTGTAATCAATTTCTTCCTTTTGCTCAAACTCCTTCCAATCATCCTCTTCCTGTAAGAAAAAAAAATATATAACTTGTTACATCTCTAAACCAAAAGCAGAAAGGAAAGTGGAAAAAGTAGCAAATTTAATACAAAGGGTAAAGGTGCTGTTCCAAGGCAACTCAGTTTTTGTGCAATGCTGTTGCCAGGGGTAAGGATTCAGCTTATCCATCTTAATTAAGTTACTAACCTTACTTACATACTTACTTACCTAACTTATTCTATGTACTCTACAAAGTACTTGTGTGCTCATTTTAACTCACGGGAACAGGAAAGAAAAAGAAATCATTCAAGCAGAAGGAAACCAAATCAGCTCAGGAAAAAGCCAGAGGAAAGTCGAGAGAAAACACCAAGTAGAGCAGAGGAACACACACACTTACAAGCAAGGAAATAAAGCAGCACCTCTCCCTCTCACCAACAGAGAGCCACTGCTTAACCAGCAGCAGATTCAAGAGTTACTAAAGCAGGTCAAAGATGCAGCAAAACAGATAGGTCACCCTATGTTCCTAGACACACACAGGCCAGCTAGTAATGTAGGTATTTCCCACACTTCATGCGAATGGCAGCTCTTCTGTCTGGAGCACAAGGACCTGACAAGCTACAAATGCCAACAGGACAATCTCTTTTCCATTCAACAGATGCGGAAACAGCTTCTTTTAAGGGTAGGATGACATTACCCCACCCTTCCTACGTTATCATCTTCTAGCAGAAGAACTTTTGCTACGACCTGCTTTAGAAGCACATCATTAAGCAGCAAGCGACCTTATGTTATGGATCTAGTTGCTGAAGACTGAGTCTTTTGCAAAGAAAGCCGCTCTACAGCGCTGCCGACGTCTGCCATGGCCTCCTCCGAAGCTGTCCCGTACTTTCCAGACTAACGCCCCTTTCACGTTTAGTTTTACGAGCTCTTTTTCCCTATCTTAAGCACAAGATCCGCTAAGAGGAGGCAACGCTTCGTCAGCGGGGAGCAGCAGACAGGAAGGGCTCTCCCGCGGCCGCGGCCCAAGGGCGGCGGGGACGCGCCGCGCTC
>VZSV01000038.1:3969297-3998088 GCA_013398735.1 Nothocercus julius | reverse complement strand
CGGCGGCGGCCCAACGGCCCTAACGGCTGCGACCCGGCGGCCCTGCGCGCGCCCGCCCCGACGCGACGTCCGCAGCGAGGCGGCGGCAGCGCCTTCCGCTCTCCACGTTGGTGGCCGCCGCTTGACACGGAACGAAGGGGGGGGGTGGAGGAAGGCGTAGCGTTTGGTTGAGGCGAGAGGGCCAGCGACAGCCTCTGCGCATGTGCACCCAGCGCCGCGGCCAATCGGCGTAAGGAAGAGCCCAGCGGCTGCGGGCGGGGGAGCAGCTGACGTCGCCACGTGAGAATGCGGAGGTAGGGGGAGGGGAGAAGCGGCGAGCCTGGCAATTGGCCGAGCCGGGAGGGGGGCGCGTTGGGTTTGGTTGAGCCCTGGGGCGGAGGGGGCGGGCCGAGGCGGTGCAGCGCGTGCGCGTTGAGGCCGTCCGCCGCCTCGGGGCGGGGCGTGGGCGGGGCGGTGCGCTCTGTGGTGCGTTCCGGGAGCGGAGGGCGCATGCGCAGGGGCTGCGTCTTCTCTGCTTTCGCTTCCGCAGGCAGCCGTTAACGGTTGGGCTGCTGTTGCGTCGTGGGGGGACTTTGACCGTTGGCTCTTTGGGGCAGCAACTGGGGAGGCCTGCGCTCCCGGGTAGTGCCCAGCCCTGGAGGGAAAGCGGCCTGGCCTGTTAGGCCGGCCTAGGGGATGAGTAAGGTCCTGCCTGGCTTCCCACTAGAAAGGGAGCTGTGTGTGCACTGTCCTCGCAAGTGACGCGAGAAGATAATATCGGTGCTGTCTTTCATCTTGAGCGCGGTGTGGTAGCTCGCTGAATGAAGCACGAATCCATCTGGGATGTCTGGGTGTGTCTTGGCAGGAGCTTTGTAGCTGCTTTCCCAGCTCATAGTGAAGTGTAGGGAATCTTCTTCAGGAAGGCAGACTGCACAGGCTTATCTGTGCACCTTGTCACTTGTCATCACTAGCTTTGGGCAGCATAGTGGAATCCAGCCCTCAGCCTACACCAGTGTTTTAAACCCTCCCCGCGCCCCCCCCCCCCCAAAAAAAAAAAAAAAAGCTACTGTGACTTTGGAATGTATTGTTAGAAATTCTAAGTCAGGAAATTTTGAAAAGCAGCCTGGAAGTGTCATAAGTAATTAAATGAAACCTCATTTATGAAGAATTACTTTGATCTGTTGCTTAGCCATCAAAAGGAGGTATGTCTGCCCCTAAAATGTGAGCTCCAACCAGTGTTACCCATCAAATATGCATAGGTACTGATGTTCTGATTTATTTAGTATCATTTTATGCTTTGTGATGCTTTCTCTGGGAAGGATTATTTATGTGTTGATATGTTAATATGGACATTAAAGTGATCCTGAACTTTGGATAATAATACTTGACAGTTTCTTGTTGCCATGAAGATAGTTATTATTTATTTAGTGTTTCTATCCATGCTTCTCAGCTTCTTTGAAAAAAATGGGGAGTCTATGGCATATTACAGAAAGAGGTCAAGTAGCTACATATTTCTCTGTGAGGCTTTTGTAATTGTACGTAACAGTACGAATCAGTGCAGTCAAGTGCTCTGCATTTCTGAGTAGCTTGATGCGGTTTCCTTTATGTGCCTGTCATGCTGTTCTACCTGTATTTCCCTTTATTGTTGTCACTGACACTCTACACTTAAGAGGATTTCATCTAATGCTACAGAAAATGCTGCGTGATCGATGCTGCTTTCTATTTTGTGACAGGTATAATTGTCAAAGTAGGGAGCAAATTCAATAGCTAAGTCTCAAGGTAGCTAAGGAGGAAAGAATATTTATGCTGCTGATGTCGAAGCTTTGCCTTCCTTTGCATTTATGTCCATTCCTGCCCTGGAAGCTCATGTACCTCTGCACTGCACCATGCCATGACTTGCAGGCTCAGCACTGATGTGATAAGCAACTAACCAGACCCTGTTTCCTTCAACTTTTATAGCAGGTAAGCTAATAATGGCCACTAAGCACTGTGCTGTGTCATTCTAAGATAACTTTTCAAATTTCAGCTCCTTGTAAAATATTTTCATTGCATTGTTGTGAATAACTTAGTATCAGGCTGAAGAATGCGAATCTGATGCCTTTTTGGTGCTTTTAGCTGCTGTGTCACTTGTCCCTGCAAATCCAATACTGTAAAGCTGGAGCAACCAACTCTGGATTAGAAACTTAATACCTGATGGAAGCAGAGTACCAAGAAACATTTCAGCTGTTAAATCTGGAGCAGGCTCAGTGACAGCCATGGAAAATAGCGGGAATATTTTAGGCCTCTGAAAGCTCAGATCCAGAGTTCTATAAAGATGTGTCTAGGCTGGCACTTTAAAGGAAACATTGGTTATGCAGTTACGCTTGGATTCTCCTTCTGCTTCTTGTTTTATTTTTATGTAAAATTGTGAAAATGTGCTGATACATAGTATTTGTAGCTCTCTAAATGCACTGCCTTAGCTTATATGGCCATGATCATTGCTGTGTAAAATGTTAGATGGGGAGAAAGGTCAGTATTGCTTTTTCTTTTCTCCAGTTGCTTGCCTTGTTTTCACTCCTTCCCACCTACCTATCTCTATTATGTGAAATGAAAGTGATAGTGCTGCCTAGTGCTTCGATACCTGCAAATCACAAGCAGAGCTCCTCTTTTCACAGCTCTTAGGCAGAGGCCTACTTGAAGAAACTGGAGAAGGAGCCCTCAGGAAAAGCATAGCTGCTGTGCAGAGCAGCTTGGAGAAGGCATGAGGTGGAATCTGTGCCACAGCATGGGCCACTGTAAGACTAATCTTTTAAGAGTAGAATCCATCTAGTAATAAAGCTCCTGGGGAGCCTGCTGGGTAAGGATGAAGAGGCTGAGGAAAAGGTTGAAATCTGGTTTCCTGCAGCTGGCTGAGGAAAAGGTTAAAACAGTGTCAATAGACACATGACCTGATGTTGCAGCTAATCTAACTTGGTGACCAGCTACCGTCAAAAAGGGTGGTCGTGCTTTACAACCCTGACCGTGTTTTCTCCCACCCTTGTGTGGGTATTGGGACCTAGCTGATGTGCTTCAGGAAGCTGAGTGGTAGGAAACTTCCCCTGATGTCTGCAGGGTTAATTTTCTGCTGATTTAGCTTTCTGAACTGTCTCGGAGACCTTACACAGGTGCCAGCGCTAACACAAGACAGGGCGATGAGGATGCTTAGCAAGTGAGAAAAGTCCTTTTATGCAGCAGCTGGCTGTTATGCTGTACCCTCTGTATCTGTACCCTCTGCCTGCATCCAAAGGGTTTATAACAGCAAATGTTACCAATTTCTACACTGAAAGGAAGGTGTGATAGATACCGCAGTAAGACATAATAAATTCTGACTTCTGGTTTTGTTTTTCTCTAGGAAAAAATAGTTGGCAACATACTCACCTGCATTTAATATAGCAACTGCTAGACTGGAGGATAAGCATACAGTTTAATCACTTCATGTGTCCTAGCGCTGACAAACAGTTGTGAAAGTGAGTCCTCAATGTCCTGCATTCTGAATTTCCCATTTCACTAGGGTGGTGAAGGCTGTTTGCTAATGCCTGGTATTAGGCTAGTGAAAGGGTATGACAGGGGTTGTGTAGCTAGCTGGCTACAAATGTTAAAGTAGAGATAAGCTGCTTCAGAAAATCTTAATATTTTTCTTAAGCTTTTTCACTTAATATGAAGGAAGTTTGTTTTAGAAAGGCCTCAGTGCTACATGTGACATTTGACTGTTTACAGAAAAAAAATCATCTCTCTGTTGTCTCTTGGTCCTGACTGGGGATACACAGAAAAGCAGCTGGGAATTCATTGTTTATGCTTAAGTATTTTCTCCTCTTTTTATCCTCTCCTCCTTAATGGAATACATTAATGATTTTGCAAGAAATCATGTCAATGCCAAGGAACAATCATATAAATAGAAATCTAATGGTTTTTTTTTTATGAAATATTCTGGATCATTTGAACCTGAAATCTAAACCTTTCATGAAACAAGATCTTGGAAAGACTCATTAGAAAATTAAAATGAAAAACAAACAAAAACTTCTTTTCATCTTGTAACAGGATTGTAGGCTTAAGATTTTCACCAAGGCTATCTGTTAGTGACATTTATAAAGAACAGTTTCACAGTGGGATAGCTAGCAGTGCCTTTTCATACCTGTGTATGAAGCATCATTAGAAAATAGCACGGAGAATTGATGACACTAGGCCTGAATATTTTTTATGCTATGAGATTAATTTGATGATTTACAGCAGCTGCTGTCTGTAATTATGGCATGTATGAGACAAAAAGAAACCTGAAAAGCTAGCAGGGAACTTCTGTGAAGAAATACAGTAATAATTTATAAATTCTCTTTTCATCCTCAAGTCACAGAGAAACTGTAATCTTTTATGTGTCAAGGATGGGTAAGATTGTGTTTAACTACTGTCAGAACGTGATCATTCTGAGGCATCATCCAGTTAATAACCCACAGATCTATGGCACTGCATCTCTTACACAGCTGTTTGGGTACAATTTTTATCACCATAATCCTTGATGGATCAGCAACTTAGCAAGTTCTATGTAGGCTTGCAGGAAACTTATCCCTACACTGAAGAAACAACATTCTGTAAGAAAAAGGGAGTTTGACCGTTAGTCTTTCTTTTTTTCTTTTTTTTTTGGCTAAACTCTAGAAGCTTTCACCCCCAAATCCTGCAGGTGCTACATGTCTTTTTTTTTTTTTTTTTTTTTTCTCCAGAGACTAAACAAGAAATTATTTTTCGAGCAACTTTATTAGGAAGGACTTTACATGTGTGGGGCAAAGTGAGAGGAAAGTATAACAACAGATGTTTGCTGATTTCTGTTATTCAGTTAAGTGTTATGTTATTCATTAAGTGTAGTGGCTTGGAGCGTATCTGGTCTTACCAGTTACTGAAAACTAAGTAGCTTTGTTAGATAATTACTCAATTAAAGATTGAAACATATTGAGACTGTGGCTGCTGTATTACATAAACTATTTTGCAGTAGTCCATTTAAACTGTTTCACACACACACACACACACACACACACACACACACACACACACACCAGTCTACTGTTCATATTGTAAAATCCGGTTGCAACAAACACATAAATAGTTAGTTTAATTCAAGGAGCTCATGAAGGAAAGCTAAACATCCACCTAAGATTTGGGCCAAGGTTTGTTATAGTTCTGACTATAGGGGATCTGTCTCCACACTTTATATGACTATACTGCATGTGCAACACAATGAAAAAGTTAATATTTAAAATGCAAAACTGCTTAAGTACAGGGAGCGGAGAAAGGACAAGTCTGTTTCAGCACAACACCATCAAAACAACTTTGGGGACTGCAAAGAGGCACCAACAGTTTGGTGATACATGGGTTCAAAATTCAGAAGTTAATCTAACCAAGTATCAAGATACAATCAAGCACATCAAACATATCAAAAAAGTAGCAAAGCTGCACAAGTTGGCACATGGTTAGTCCTCTCAGTATGCGGCAGGTGTAGGGTGTAGACTGGACTGCAGATAGAACTGCTGCTTTCGTCCTTCACCTTGGAAAAAGTTTTATCTAGAGTAAAGTGTATTTACTCAGTACTGCTGCGGTGCTTGCGTTGATGCTTATGCTCTTTTACCTCCTGCATCAAGTTATTTTCACAGTTACCTGCTTCAGCCATGTTTGAATCACATTCCACACTTACAAGCTGATGGTCTTGGGACACGATGTTTAAGAGCACTTTCCACTTGCCTGTTTGTCCAGTGGGTGGGTAGTTCAATCTTACTTATTTATATTGTAAAAGTAGTTTTCTTGCTGGAAAATGGAGAGCCTAAGCTTTTAATTTAGCCTCTTCAAGCTATCACAAAAAAAATCTTGAAGCAAATAGTCAAACAAAACCCATGATATTCTTTATTTTTATTATAATTTTAACAATATAGGTAAATTGAAATCTGTAAGCAAAGCAATTACATGAGGAAGGTCTAATAAAGTTGTTCAAGCTACAACCTACTTTGATTGTCGAATCAAACTGAATAAAGCAGGCTGTACTGATGGGTTTTTAGCTTCCAGGAAGGTAGTTGGCAGTGACATCTTCTTCTGTGCTGAATGGTAATATTGTCTTCTTTGTGCTAGCAATTTCAGAATCAGCTGAAAATAAAAAAGAAAAGACAAAGTAAAATTGCTCAGTACTATAGATGGGAAATGTGCTGAATCGAATGTTGTCTTCAACAGGTTAAATCTTACCAGATTCAGCAGTATTTGATGGGGCAGCAGAAAATTGTTGTATTTTATTTCTAAATGAGTAAATGAGTAGAAAATTTACCTCTGGACAGAAGAGTAAGTCAAAATCTGTGGATCATATGACTCCATGACTAATGGTGATTAAATATCTTAAAAGTAATTAAAAAAAAAAAAAAAAAAAGCCCAAACATTGTAAATGCGTTTACTGGTTATTCCCAGAGGACACGTGGGGCAAATTGTCCTCAGACTCCGGGGGTACCATGTGCTTAGGACAAGACCTTCCTCAAGATCACAGTTTTAATATTTGGACTGCACCGTGGGAGGAAGAGGGAAGGCATCATGTTCCCCAGACAAGGGACACATAGCAAAGTTTCTTACAGCCATTAATGTAGCCCAGATGCTGCAGTAGCTTTATAATTTCTCACTTAGGCACTTTCTCCAAACCCAACCGTCTACCTCCCAGCCTTATTTAACACAAGAACTACCGTGGTCTTTCAGCTTCTCTGTGCCTCAGAGCGTGTTGGCCGTGTTTGTGGTGTGCTTGTTTTTTAATAAGTACCTGCTTTGTTCTCCATCCAGAAGACAGTGATATGCCGCGATGTCCTTCTCCAGCTGTTGTTTGCTGGTCAGCAGATTGTCACGATCCCGCTGCTGCTGCTCCGTTTCTACTTTGATTTCCCCCATCTCTGCCTCCAGCTTGGAAATGACAGAACCTAGGTTCTGCAGTTCAATGTCGTGCCAATGTTTAGCATCATATAAAGAGTTCTCTAGACCCCTTTTCTGTAAGGCAGGACAACACAAGTCAAAACAACTGATTTTCATAGGCTTTATAGTAAGTTTGATTTAGGTTTGGCTATTGGCTCTGTTCTATATGTTGAAGTGGAGATTTAATATTCTGAGATTTGTTTTTTTAGGTACACTGACAAAAGTATCTACCATAATACAGATATTGGGCTGTTCTTCTTGGTTCTGATGTTCTTCATAGTCTAGATTCATATTCATATTCTCAGCAGTCTCAATGAAGTTTGTGATTAAGGTCAGTGTGAAAACATTAAAGACTGAAATTGCAGAGCCAATTTTCAAATGTTCTGCACTCAGTGCGCCACATGAGTAAGAGCTCCGAAATGTCTGGCATCTCTGGAAACAATATCCGTTTTAAAAGGGATTTCTGCTTAACTCTGCATCCTAAGAAGGAAGTGTTCACCTCAAAATGCACATTGAATTCAGAGGAGAATATACCCACTGAAAACCACCATTACTTACCAAAGTTCTTAAAGATTCGGTTTCTGCTTGCAAGCTCTGTATTTTGCAGGCAGTTTCATGGAACTCTGTTCTTAGGCCCTCCACCAGTTCTTCCTCTTGGGTTCTTTCAGCAGCTGTTGGTTCGGCCTGTTGCTGGTAAGAGAGAACAACTGCTGCTAAGAGAGAACTATTTTATTTTCCTTACATCCCCAAATGACAGTTAATATTTTCATAGTTTGTGGCAGTTCTGATTTAAAGTTTGATTCTGGTATATTTAATTGAACAACTTTGAGTAACTTTTAGTGTCAAAATTATCATACTTTTTATGCATTTACTTTCAAAATATTTTTATCCATATAAAAGTAAATGTTTTATCTATGTCTACAGAAACTGTTCAGCATTCATTCAGTAAATTTTTAAATGACCTGTAAAAGGAAAACATTGCTGTAACTCATCTGCTCTTTACAGCATATAAGCATTTTTAGAAATAAGTGTTTTCACTTAGTTTTCATTTAATTTAATTTTATTTCAGAAGTAAGCTTTTTTTTTTCTATTTTATTCACACAGGATTCTGTGAATCTATGAAGAAATCAAATCACAGAGGTCAGAAAAATAATCTCTAGTTCATTAAATTAAGATACTCTAATTCAATTTCATACTTTTAGTGCATGTGATTTCTAATGTATGTTTTAATTCAAGTGCCTTGAAAATAGGTGAATAAAAAGATACTTTAACAAACATAAAATGTCTATGCTTTTTTAAGAGATCTGAGATCAAGATTTTCAATCCACAGCACTGGGATCTCTAGCACATATGATTCTTTGGTCAAAAGCTGTATTTCTTTTTCTGGTTACCACTAATGTTAAACTATGCAAAATACTTCCATTCCACCCTGAACAGTCCTCTTACCCCCGTTTTCCTTTTCTGGTCATGCATTCTTTTACTTTAAACATAATGTCAAATACTTCTGGGACTATACACCAAAATCTTTTTTTTTTTTTTTTTTTTTTTACAATACATTGGAGTCATCTATAGAACTAATTTTTTTTTTCTTTTTTTAAATAGCATAATGTGAAGCATACACATTCATCATTGTGAATGAAATAATCTCAAGTGCAAATGGTCAGTAAAGACTAACCTGTCATTTAAGTACCAGTTAGGTCTAAAATATAATTCAGGATTTATGAGCCTGTGCTGCACTGGGCTCAGTTTCAACCTAAAGAACAAAGTGGGCCTTTTCAGGGAGTTGCACAAAGCCTATATTTTCCAGCACTGTTTGATAGGGAGTTGCGCTTCATACAAATATAATCCTTCCTTCACAGACTTGCCACTCTGGAGCAATTTGTGTCTGCTGACCTGCTTTGAGAGTGTAGTCTGCACATTATTATGGCATGAGGACTGTAAGTGCTTCTTTAATGAAATGCGTAGGGAAGGAAGAGAGCCTTTGTCCCTGGCTATAGTTCACAGCCTATGCGTGCTGCCTGTAGCCTGGCATCTCTCACTCACATTGCCCTTAATGGCAGCCTGAATGCTGTGCAAATTCAGACTACCGATAGACCCCTTCAACACAGGGGATGTTGAGGCTCTTCCTCAAGCCTCAACAAGCTTGAGGAGGGAGGATCCCAAGCTCTTAAGGCTGCCTAACATTAGTTACCTGACTGACACGAAGGGTGGATGGGTAGATGGAGGTGTCCGTGTCAGACCCTAACTACTGAGGATGACGTAGCCAGTAAGTGTTCACTGAATGAGCTACACAGCTTTTGGTGCACACAGGACCGAATGAATTATGGTGCCTGTAAATAACTGAGTCAATTGAGGGCAAGGTTTAAGCATCCACTGAAATCTTTAACACTTTGTTGCTTGAGTTTCCTGCAAATGGCTGATTTAAAACATGTCTGTACAGTTCTTCTGAGCTGGGAGTCTAGAATCTCTTGTTAATATGTTTTTCATGGAATCAAGATAATTGATGATTAAGGGCAGAATATAAACATCCAGAAGGTTATGGCCTAATACGGTCTAAGAGTTCTGGGAATGTATTAGCAGAACATAACTCTGAGGGTTTCAAAACCGTTTAGGAGATCTGTCATAGGAGACTACAGGAGAGGCTGGGTAATCACGTCCTGAGGCAGAGCATTGTCATGGAGGAACATCTGGTCAAGAGGCATCATGTGAAGGGGAGGGTTATAGTCTAGTTTCATCATGACAGAAGTTTAACAGCGTGATGCCTTAAGGTTTATTGCAAGAGCCCTTATTAATCAACGGAAATGTGGATGAATCATGGTCTAGGAAGATTTATGGATGTCTGAAGACTATAGAGATTAGCAACAACCAGTGTATCAGAGTTCTAAAAGTATAAAATACATCCCAAAGAAATCCCATATGAAACTCCCCTCATACCTGTAGAATTTCGTATGTTTTGGTGCCTGAATATGCATGAAAACATACAGTCAAGGTTGCAACTTCAGTCAGAAGAAAAGACAAATCAGACCAGGGAGTTGGTCAGAAAATAATGAAAACACTGCCCTGACATCTAAGCCAATGCTAAACACATCATTTGAAATGCCCTGGTCTCAGCTGGTCATAGCAATGCCAAAGAGAGGGTGCAGAGAAAGGAATCAAAGTGTTAGCAAGCAAAGAAAACCCAGGAAGAGAGAGACTGAAAAAAATAGTGATGAAGAGCAAAGGAGAGGAAGGAACTGCTCTTCCTCCTGCAATGCTGCAAAAGAACAAGGAAACAGCCGCGTGCTGCAAGGTCTCAAGTTCCAAACTGACAGAAGAAACATTTTCTGTGTGGATTATTAAACAGTGCTACTTAGTGACATAGGACGTCATAAGGCCACGGTCTTACTTAAAGAAAGGATTGGAATTAATTAGAATAACTCCTGTTGCCTATATAAATAGTAACAAGATCTGTATGAGCTATGAAACTGCATCTTCTGGGTTTAATTAGAGAGGTATTTTGAGATAAAAAGCCTGGAATGTCCTATGAGAATCTGCTCAGAGCCAGAACTGATCTTTCCAGAAGTCTGTGATACTCAGATTCATCTTCCCATTAAAAAATAAGCAAGAACAAATTAAACTATTCCCTAAAGAATAAGATCTTAGTCTAAGGTCTGACAGTAGGGATGGATTATGTTATGTCTGTGTTATCGGCAGCGTCTGGTATTGCTGCCATCAAAAACACAAGCGTGGGATCAAGTGGTCTGTCTAATATAAGTTGACTTTTTTTTTTTTTCTCTGCAAATTAATATCTCTGAGCAGTTAAAATACCAGATTTTGGAGGCATGAAGTAAATGAGAAGAAAGTAGCTATCAGAGTGTCTGTTTGCACAGGAGGAGGAAGAGGAATAAGTAGTGGCAGTGCTTGACAGGAGAGTGGGGACACTGAGGAATTTGGTGCCATCACAGCAGTTCTCATTGGCTTCACCACTCACTACTCCCTGTCATAACAAATCTGTACCGTAAGGCTTATGGGGCTCTGTCTTTCCTACATCTTTCTGGAGCACAGCTGTAGTTATGATTCACCGTGTCATGCTTTGTTGTTAACAGTCAGCTAAGAAAGAAACGGCTATTAAAATACAGCGTCACACACTGAACTTGATGGTTCAGCTCTGCAAAAATACTTATTCAACCAGACACTTCAGAAAATGAATGATTCTTCATGACAGAGGAAAAGCTGCATTAAAAAGCTCTTTCATGCTCAGCATCAGGAGGAGAGAGAACTTTCAAAGGGAATATCTCTATTATGATCAGTTTTCATTTCCAAGTTAATACCCAGTCTTCCTACCTCTGCCAAAGGAAATGATTTCAAGGAGAAGTCCAAAAGGAGCCGGTAGCTGTGTGAATAGTGTAGAGCAGTGTCTTTGGACCTTTCTGACTCGTGGGCTCCTGTTATTTCTCCATTTGAGAAATGGTCCTAATAAGAATGGTTATTACTGTGGCCCATCCTACCCAGGTTTTCTCTGAGTAAGGTTGTTTTTCTCACCACCATCTCAAAGCCCTTGGAAGTTTCCAACAGATACCTGTGATATCAACAGGGTCATTTCTACTGCTACTTAAAACCATGCATCCCAAGGAAGTCACTGATACTTAATGACAATGGTTGTTTTGGTGCCGTTGGACCAAAATCTTGTGTATTTTTAAAATCATTCTTTGTCTCAAGAAAGTGGTAGGAAAAATAACCCCCAAAGTTACTGTAATGAGTCAGATGTTGTATTTGTTTTAGATGCCTTTGTGTTAGAGTTACCTATTTAGACCTGTATCAGCATTTACCTTAGTACGGAGCAGGGCACCTGTCTCAGCACGATTCTTTTCAATATCTCTCTCCCAGTGGATTCTGATTTTTTCCAGTATATCATCCAGGCCACTTCCAAGAGGAACATCTAGTTCTTCCAGCTGAGATCCAGCAAGCTGTTTGTATAACACCTTCACATCCTTAAAAATAAGAATAAAATAAAAATGAAATGACCAGTTGAACAATATCTTCAGATGGGCTTGAAGAAGAGCTCTTGGAAGGCTGTTATGCTTATTGTATCATATAGATGTGGGCAGATAACAGCATCAATGCTGACTCTCCTAGCTGTATAGCAAACATTGCAAGATATGGAAGTTTAAAGGGGCTTGTGAATGTCTTTCAATTTTGTGTGTTTTCCCTCTCATCTGAAACAACTTCCAACTTTCTCAAGATTTGCAGGAGGTGCTGAAGCCACTGGGTATCTTCAGCAAAATGACAGCATTGGAAAGTCCATGAAAGCAGGAAGGGGATGAAGCTTTATCTTGGTAACCCAAGTGTGCATATTCATGCCAACCTTGCTGAGATGTTGTGGTTGGAGAAATAATCTGAAAGAAATGCAAAGCAGGATAGTGCTCGATCTCTCTTTTACTCTGAGGCATCAGCACAACTGCTTGCGGCCCCTGATGTGGCATAGTAGTTTGACATGTGACTCTTCAATCCCATGACTATCCTATGGGATGTCTAGTAAGAAACAAAGTGACAGTGTCTCTTCCTCAGGGTATTTATCACATGAGAAAGATTTAAAAATTTTAAGTAGGTAATTTTAATCATGTCTCAAAGGTTAGTGCTTTACACTAGCAGAGAGAAGAAAAATAGGAACAATTTTCAGAAGAATGCTACCATCCGTACATGACAGATGCAGGTTCTTAATACTGACTTAGCTAGATGAATCATCCCAAACAGCCAAAACAGGATACACATGAGTTCTGTGGTATCCCTTCTGGACTTACTTCTTCATGATTCTTAGACAGCAAAGCTAGTTCTTCTTTCATGCTTTCTATCTGACTCTCCAGCTCCATTTTAGTTAAATTAGCATCATCAATCACTTTATAGAGGGAATTAATTTCATCTTCCACTGCCTTTCTGAATGGCTGCTCATTTTCATACCTGCAGAGAAAAAAAAAATCATGTAATAAGCACTTCTCAGCAAGAGAAATTTTCTTTTTTTTTTTTTTTTTAAAGGACACCATCATGCTAATCAGCTGGTGTGTTCCAGACAGGAGCACAGAAACACATAAAAATGCCGTGCCCTCTCCTCATCTTCATTTATTTCAATTCCGCTAAAAGAGTCTTGAGTGCCTTTTCCTTAACCCAGGGATTCATAAGACAGACTAATCAGTAACCCAGGGATTCATAAGACAGACTAATCAGGCACTCACAGTACAATATTATCAAATTTGGGGTTTTTCTTAACAAGAACGGAGAGGTACGTATTCTCTGTTTAGTGCTGGTGTTTGTATGCTCTATGGATACGCATGCCTTTTAGTCTGTAAAATGGGAATAATTGCCCACCCTTTTACATAAAAAAGGGAGCTAAGGATCAAAAAACACAAAACACACAAGGGTCAAGTGCTACTTTTAGTGATGGACGTACTGATGAAAGTCTATTTATGTTCTTGAGTCATAACCTGCCCTTAAGATCAAGTCCTAATAGCATTGAAGTAAATAGGAAATCTGGTATTTACTTAAGGTGGGCAAAGATTTTCATTCAAGATTATCCCATTATTGGTTCAGGTTTGAGTGCAACTGCTTTGGTGGCTGCTGATGCTTCTTCTCCCCACCAACTCCCGTTGTTTTAAACCCATCAATACGTAGTATATATTAACCAATATATAGCGTATATTAACAGTGGGGATACTTCTGATTTCATCAATATTGGGAGAATTTGGTGTCAAACCAAGCACTTAAGACACCTGGACTCTGGAACAGGTTAGAAGGCAGCCAACTTCATAAACAATTTCTGCACTCTTCCCCTGACAGCCACCTACTTTCCTGAGGATTCACTAGCTGCTAATTCCAGTGAGCATTAGCAGCTGTTAGAATGCAGTGCATTGACTGAATGCTTTCTTTATGAGGTATATTGCTTGCAGAAGCTAATAGACAATTTTAAAATTGTTTTTTAAAAGTACTTAAAATATGAGTGTGGTTTACTGCATGTAAAGCAACAAAAAAAAAGTTTTACGTTTCTAAATTAAAAGACAACCTAAGTATATGATTAATGCATGTTTTGGTATGATTAAATGAAATAATACCAGAGAGAAAAAAAGAAAACTGTGGAAGGGAAGATGAAAATCACGTGGAACAAAAATGAATTAGTTTGAAGTACAGTTTGTGTATCAGACCTTGCAAAAAGCTATTTGTAAATGAACAAGTCTGTTATCAGTAAAAGCTAGAAGAATCAGGCCTTCTGAGTACAGCTTGAAGAGCTTCATGTGCCTGTTTACATGATTATTTTAAGTGTGTTCCTACCCAGTTATATTCAGATCAAATTAGGCTTTGGAAACTGAAGGACTCTTTAGAAGTAGTTTGTCAGTATTTAAGATCTTTTCCTCTTCATTTCCTTTGACAAAGTCAAGGAAAATCAGTGCAGTTCATTTCTTTTATTTTTTCTTATCTAATGGATTCATGCTGACACTTGTAGAAGTACACCATTGTATTTCAGGTGCTGTAGCAGAATGATTGTTTGTTCTTAAACCACTTACTTGAAAAATTTAAGCCAAAAATCATACAAATGTTTGTGTTTGTAAATTATCAACCCAAAATTTGAATGAATACTGTCCTTTCAAAAGAGACTAGGGTCAGTATATCACAGCTTAGCTTAAATAACCTTGCCAGTACACATTTTCCATTATTATAGATCTTGAAAATGTTCTTCCAAATTAATCGTAGTGTCCTAATTATTTTGCCAGGTTACAATAACTTTCCCAAGTTAACTGGTCGAATATCCAACATAAAAAAAAGGGAGTCTGTTCTACTAATTACATATAATTCCCTTACAAGGAAAGCTCCTGTTAGGGAAAAGTTTCAGAGAAATTGGCCAGTTCGGTGCTTCACAAGACTACCTGTCTTTAAAATCTTCAGCACAAGCTTGAACATTCTCCGTGTGCAACATGAGACGAGCATTTTCAAGGACTGCTTCGCCCACCTGTGAGGAAGAGACAAGAGTTCAAACGATGAAGAACGGTAGCACGGCAGCTGGATGCATTATATGATTTTAAGGACAAGGATAGTTTTGATTCTGAAAATAATCTTTTAGCCTAGGGTGGTTCAAGTGGTTCATTCCAGATAATTTAATCAATGAATTTTATACATAGCAATCCACAAATTGTCTGCAAATAGGCTGTAATTTTTCATCAGTCTGCTCATTGTTCCCAAGCATTCAGCTTCTCATGGAAACACATTTATTCTCATTATCAGCTGGTCGCAAGGGGTAAAAGTCATTAGTGGGCACAAGGTGTGTTCATCATTTAAGTCCCACTTATGTTTTCTAGATAAGGTTTAAGTAGCACTTAAGCAGTTCCTGTTACACTTCCCATATCAGCAATCCTCTTCAGGGTTGTACTCGTCACTGAGCCAAGGAGCTGCGGTTACTTGTGCCCCGTGAGCCGGTCACAAACTCCCAGAGCGCTGGTTTTGTTCTTTAGGTAAGGAAACCAAGTTTGCAGCTTGTTCTGGTTGAAGAGGTTTTATAAAGCGGTAAAAAAGCAAAAACTAAACCAGCTCATGAGGAGTAGCTTTTTAAAGAGTCCAGGAGAGCTCTTAAAAGTACAAATCCTCCTTTGGCTAACTAAGCTTGCAGCTAAATGGGATGTGACGGTACCTTCAGCACCCTGCTCTCTAGGTGCAAGGCAGTACAGTGTGACACAGCAAGGCTGCAGCCAGACAAGTTATAATCACCAAGTTGAGCAAGCTGAATTCAGTTTAAAATGGCTTTTGGTTTGCGATGGAAGTAAAAGCAGGGGAATAACTGGTAGTTTTCAGCTGCCTGAAATAATACCCCTTTGCTAAGACACACATAGGAGGCAAACTATGCTCTCACTACCCTCTTAAAATGCTTATGCTGCATTTTCTGTTCCTTGTTATTAAAAGCTATTTTTAGCAGTAATCTCAGGTTTTGTTGAAGCATTTGGGGCAATTTCTTACCTGTCCCACAGTGGATGTCTTTACCACAACCCCGGTACTATGATCTCTAGGGTTTTGTTAACATGTGAGCCCCTGTCCAGGAGAACCTTACTCCTCTCTTTATAAGTTGATGGCTGATAAAAAAAATCAGTGACAATACCTAGAGATTTCCAATTCTAGGCCCAAACTTGAATTGTGCCATGTAGGTATAGACTGCATATAAAAGATATCACACTTAGAAGGGTCAGAGGCCACAGCCATAGCGGGAGTCAGCAGAATTTGATCTGTCAGCACCCCTGAAAATGAGCTGTAGGCTGTTTGAATACAACAGAGAGTCTGAAGGATAAATAATTACATGGCAGCTTCTACGCAGAAAGCAAGTTTGCAGAAAACAAATATCTCCAATTTGTGATAGCTGTGAAAGCCTTTTTATGGCTTGAAAAGAAAAGATGCAAGACTTCCATCTAGTGGTTCTTTGGTTTGATGTAATTCTCCCATGAAACAACAGTCGGCTGCAAGCATCCAGTACTGGCGAGACTGATTGCCTGGGCGCTTGGCGGCCGCGCGCATTAAAATGCAAAGGGCAGCAGTTCAGGAATGCCCGTGTTTGCCTCCGTTTCAAAGGAGAGGGCCCACCGAGCTGCAGGCAGCTCGCGGGGGCGCCGCTTCCTCCCTGGGCCCGAGGGGCCACGCGCGATGCCGTCCTGCCCTCCGCAGCCTCCCGGAAACCCAATTCCTTGACACTTACAGGGCACTTTAGGCTGCCAAGATGGGAAGTATTAGACCAGTTTAAATACCGTTACTAGTAATAGCTCCTCTAAGCTGCATATTGTCTGTCTACAGTAGAATTGGTGATGTGCATACACATTTTCAACACTTCTTTTTTTTTCAATTTTTGAGTTAACACTGAATATATAAAAAAACTAGGCAGCACTGGAATTTTTCTTTGATTACTTTGGGATTTTATGGGCATAAAAACACAATCAATTTTTAGCAAAAAAAAATCTTACTTGAATAGAAATCTCTGGTTTGCCAGGCTGCATCACGTGGGCCACCTTATGGCTTATAAGCTGCCTTACGATGTATGTCCAACAACAAAATCAGATGCTCCAAGGTGTGTGTGGGGGGGTTACGAACTCCATCTGTGACAAAGTGTGATGTGATATGGGGGGAAAATCTATCCCTGGTGGCTAGCAACTTTTGATTTTTGACCAAGGTTTCCCTAAATCTGGAATTGCAGGACTTGCTACACCTTTCCAATTCTTAACTATACTTAACTGATAGCTTTGTTTAATCTGCTTATCCTTGCAACTGTCTAGTCCCAGCCTGAATGCTGCTAAGCTCACGGCCTCAGGTGTGGCCTATCTCATGGTTTAATTGTTCATGTAGTGGAAAATTATTTGGCTTTTAATTTGGCTTCAGTTTCAGCAAATGACCCCTTTATGGAAAAAGAACGGAAGATCCTGCCTAGTCTTTCCTACCACAGACTTAAAGAAATGGTTTGTATCAGGCCACGGCTTCCAATGCATTTTTCATTCGCAGCAGAGGCGGCTGCAACCCGTTTCCTGCTGTGCAGGTACCACAGGGAGCTGCCTGCAGTCACACGTGCTGTGTTGGCCCCTTCGCAGAGCCTCGAGGAAGCAGAGCTAAAGGTAGGACTATTACTTAGGCAAAATAATACCTGGAGAGAGGCTGGGAAGATTGATGTGTCCTTTGCTGCTTCCTGCTGCATCTAGGAAAACAGGACTTCATTTATATATCTAGTATTTTCTAAATAAACAGGACTACATCAAAAAATGCCCGGTTCTCGAAGCAATATCTCCTCCCAAAGGAACAACCTGTAAAAACTTTAATGCTGACTAGCCACAGGGATGCAAACCAATGATCCCACCTTGCAGCGGTGTGTGAATGTCGTCCAAGGCTGGGGCTGCTGGGGGTGGATAAGAGGACTTAGTTCAAGCTATTTTTTTGCCATCCTCTCGATAGCCGTCAAGCAATCTCAGTACTGTTTTAGGAGAGTTTGTTGTGTCCTTGAGCTGAGTAAGAGAATGGGATCCAGCCAGTTCCTGGGCAGGAATAATGCACTACCACAAGCACGTATGGCAAGTGATGGAGGGTGCAGTGGCACAGGAGGGGCTCCTTGCAGGTCCTCTCCTTGCCCCTCAGGAAATATTCCAGTGCTTTCTGTTCTAGATGTAGCAATTGCTGGGATGAGCAGCCCTGCACACTCTCCACACTTCATATTGACCCTGGGTAAATACAACCAGTAGGGCCAGGAGCAAATAGAGGCATCTCTCCAGAAAGTTCCTGTGATCTTTCAAAGTCTCACAACCGTACGCTGAAGTCACAGTGGTGAAGGAATTGGTCCCGGACATTTATTCCTTCTTGTACTTTTTTATTTATGTCCCATGATTTGAACTTTGCTCTGTGCCATCTAACAGACAAAATCAGTCTCCCTCTCCATCTCCCACATACCCTAACTGAGCAGTCCTGGAGACTGAACTCAGCCCTCATCCCTGTAAATGCACTCAGATTATGTCAAGTATTTCCTTTTCCCAGGTGCTGCAGTGCTTAGCGGGAAGGAATTATCATCACAAATAGCCTTCTATTTTGCAGAAGAGACACATTTAATTAGGCATTTAAATCTCTCTTGCATTTTGTGTAAGAAGACTGCGATAAAGACTGGAGGAAAAGAGCACGAACAGGATAAAATAAGGTGAATTTATATTTCTGTCACATAAATATTTCCTCTCAGCAAGGTTTTCTCATTTCACACTGTTCCTGCAAAAATCCTCCTGCTTTGCATCTGTCCTCATTAGCACATGTGTGTGCACATGTGCCTGTGCATGTGCGTGTGTGTTTACACCTGCTCTGGTAAAAAACAGCTGCCCCGCCTGATAATTAATACTGTGATTTGGATAGTTGCTTCGTTCAGCTCTCTGTCAAGTATTCACTGCCACAACAGCTCTAACGACTGTAATGAACTACAAGTGCCTTCCCCCCAGAGGACCCTCCATTATTTTCCTCTGGCTCTGTCATTGCCGCTTGAAGCCTTTCCGCCCTGGCTCAGCACTCCTGCGAGATGCTGGTGCTCTTGGCCATTCCTGCTGGGAGGAAAGCGCTGGAAATGCTGGATGTCACCGCCTGGCACAGCTGGGGAGCGCAGCGCTTCGGCAGCGCGTTCATCTTCCCCTGACTAGGACTCGGAATGAATCCTGAGACTTTGCAGCTCTAGACCTGCATGCCTTACAAGTCCACATCTGCCTTGATGTGATGCATCTTTAAAAAATCTAAATACATATCTAGTATATTTGTCAGGTGCCTATCATTTCTATTATACCTGACTCCTGAATGCTTTTTACTTTTCCCGCTTGGACCCACTGTAGAGGCAGGATACTTTATTTCATGTTATTGAAGCTGTTTCTGTGGCAACAGATTTTTAACGTCATTTTAATAAGCGAGGCAGCTTGGGAGTTAATGCTGGCACCCTTTTGCCAGCGAGCCCCAGGAGGAATGAGTTAATCAGTGTTTGGCCTGGCTTTTGTTTTTGTCCTGCTTTCACTTTTATCCTGGTGTTTAATGTAAAAAATTGCAGAAACCAATTATTCAGAATTGCACATCTTAGATTATATCTGAGAAAGTAAAAAAAAAGAAGTGATGTATCTTTTATTGATCTAATCAATCTATTGATTTAATGGATATAACTGAAAGAACTCTAATTTTCTGTATTCTCTGGTGTGTTTTAATAGATATGGATGCTGCTAACTATTTTATCTATTTTTCTATGATACTTGCAATTTTTATTACTTCATTGCTTTATTTTTGTCATTTCCATGTAGGAAGATCCCAATATTCAAGCTAGATTTCATTACAAGCTGAGTTTATTTACTCATAAAGAAGGGAGGTAAGGGAAATGTGGCAGGACAACAGTAGAAAGAAAGGTTGAAATTAAAGCATTTGCATGAAAAATCATTAAATAAGTATGTTCCTCTACACTACAACATGTTTTTCACATGAATAAAATCAAACAGACCATCTTAAAGCACCTGCAGTCCCAGGTTTTTTGGCTTGACCTCTAAGCTCTGGCAGGTTTTACAAGATGGTGGTGGTAGGTCTCCAACTTCAGGATGGGACACACATCAGAAAAAAAGCAGGATTGCTGGAAGAATAGCACTACCCCCAGCTCCCACCATCTCACACAGAAGTCCTCATTTGCAACCGCCAGATTGCCTCATGCATATAATGCTTTTTACAAACACCCTCGATTCAGCACCTCCGTCGCCTCCTCAGCAAGCCCTGGAGGATTACTGGTGCCAATGACATTTAGCAATACACAAAGGCAACGTCTTTAAAAGCCAGTGCTTAGCTGGGCACTACTGCCCACATGATCTTTGCCTAACATTTTATGCCACTGTCTAGTAAAATATGGGATTCAGAGGAATCTGTGGCCTTCAGGTTGCGGATATGCCGTGCAGTTGAAATACATCCCCTGTCCACGCCAGGGGGAAAACTGTGGGCAGCCTGAGGTGAAATCCAAAATCGGATCAGGGAATTTGAAGCTCTTCATTCAACAAAACAAAACAAAAAAATTTCTGTGGCCGTGCAAGAGCTACCAGGCACTAGGCTGAAGTGCAGCGCATCAAGAAAAGGATGTGAACACTGCTGTTCCTCACCTTCTTGGGGTCCTTTCCTCTCCCCTCCAACATGGAGAGGTTCTCCATTTTGCCAGCAGCAGCAACGTAATGGAAGCAAGGCAGTAACTGCTGCTGTTCCTCCTGCGGGAGCCCTGGAGGTTCCGGGGCAGCTTCTTGCAGGGAGCAGGTCCTTTTGCCCAATGTGGACAAATGGGGCTGGAGTGCCCCATGGCCAGGTTCCCTCACCTCCTTTTGCAGGCGTCCCCTTCTCCTGCTCCTTGGGGTTTTGCTTTGAGCAATAGCCCCTGCTCTGCTCCCCGTCCTGTCCCTGCCTTCTGCTCAGGGCTGAAGAAACCGGCTGCGCTGGGGAGAAGGCGCCGCCGCAGACGCGGCTGAGCTGTCCTGCTGAGACTAGCGCGTAGATACAAGATACACCATTTCACAGTCCCGTGGCACTTGCCTTCACAGCCCCCCGGAAAGTGAGCAGCCAGCCCTGTGCAGGCAAGAGGGCAGCAAGGCATGGCTACTCACTTGTTGCCGTGCAATTAGTATTTTTAAACAAACAGAGCTTTTGAAAATGTGATTAAGCAAACGAGGGGATAATGTAAAAGTCTGAGTTGCTAATTAAAAAAAAAAACACAACATGCTTGTAATGATATCATCTTGATAGATAAACTAATTCGGTCCTAGCAGTTTTCTTTTAATAGTTATGCTGCTTAGTGTAATAACCACAACTAAGAAGAAAAAAAAAAAGACGACACTCACCCATTTTAATCAGACCAGACTATTGCACCTCAGGGCGCGTTTCCGCCAGCCCCGCGTGCAGGACGCCTGAAGCAATTCTCTGGCTGCGCAGGTGTTTTCCACAAAACACCACGCAACGGTAGCACTAGTTATCACGGAGCGAGATTAAAACCCCTCCATCTCTTGCCCTTCCTTACCTGGTGGTAAATGGCCTCCCAGTTCTCCCTGAGCGCTCCCCAGCTGCTGATGGTGGAGGACTTCTTGTCCAGGTAGACTCTGATGTGCTCCTCCAGCTCCTGGTTGACCTGCTCGAGCGCTCGCACCTTCTCTATGTACTCCACCAGGCAGCCGTTGAGGCTCTCGTAGGAGAGGCCGCGGCCCTTCTCCAGCCCCGGCGCCAGGGGCACGGCGGAGCACGAGCTGCGCAAGCCCTGCAGGAAGACGCTCGTGATGCCCAGGGCCCGGCGGGACACCCGCGTGCCCAGGCTGCTCACTCCCCCCGGCGGCGCCGTGCCCACGTAGACGCCCGGGGGCCTTCCTCCGCCGCCCACGCTGACCCGGCGGCCGGGCGCCGCCGGGCCCTCCGCCGCCGCGGAGGAGGACGAGGGCTGCTGCCCCAGGAAGGAAGAGCGGCGCCTCGGCAAGGGCATGTTGCAGCTCGAGTGCGCCGCGCCGGCCCCGCTGCCTCGGCCCTCTGCGCTCGCGGCGCTGGCGGGATCTGCCGAGCCAAGCAGCTTTGGGCTCGGCCTCGTTGGCGCTTTGTCCGCCGTCCTTCTGGAACGCGGGCATTGTGCGGCGCCGGCGGCCGCCGCATTGTGCGCACCGTTCCGCGCCGTCAGCAGTCCATTTCAAGAGAAATCTCCCTGCTGCTGCTGCTGCAAATGTGGCCCATGAAAAGCACAATGGTGTTTACAGGGACAGCGGGACAGGAATTCATCGCGCTGAAATACCCACCAGTGCTTTCTACCCTGGCAGTCAGATGATTTCCCATCCTTACAGCCCCACGTACCTATACACACACTACAAACGCACTAGCTGCTCGCACCTGCTCTCGCTCTGGACACAACCCCTTGCAGCAAAGTGCCACTTAAAGTTAACAAAAGTTGAACTTTTGAGCAGGTGGCCTGACCCTGCTGGCTTTTCCAAGCCTGCAGCCCTCCCTCATCCCCTCCCGGACAGAAGGACTTCTTTGTGCTTTGGCTCCATCACCCACCCCCAGGCACCACTGTAACCCCAGCAGCCTCTCAGCTCTGCCACGTACTCCTCTGCATCCTGTTTAACATCACCTACGGATGGCACCTGGTCTGCTGGACGAGGGCCCATTTCCCTCCGACTGCCCAACAGGGCAACAGAGGCGTCAGGCCCAGCTGGACGAGCGGAGTGGAACAGTCTTCGTGTAGGGGCCAGGGGAGACCTTCTCTGCTCTTCTCTCTATGTCAGTGCTCTGCAGTAAACAAGTGGGTGGTTTGGACGTGTTAGAGTGGGAGAGGACTTGATTCAGAGGGACACTTAACTGCGCACTCACTGTACATGGATGACATGGTGTTTCTACATGGCTACACCTAAGTCAACAGGTGCTTCATGGCTCCGACACTGCAGTCGTCCTGGGTCAGGATTAACGTATGAGCGTCTTTGTAGGCATGCCTGTAATGTGCTGATGTTGGGCACTGACCTAATATTTTAGTTTGTTTAGGGACGATCAGCCGAGACCCTGGTAACACAGACTAGGATCAGAAATTCCTTTGCTCCGGGTGTGCCTGGTGGCCAGGTTCGGCTTGCTGGCCTGAGGACTGTGGCCACAACCAGGGCGCCATTTCCCACATGTGGGAAGCCTGGGAATGCCGTGGTGTCTCACAGCTTTGCAAATGTTTTTGGTAGATTTCTAGGCATCCTGAATTTTGGCTACCAAGCAAACTGTACCAGCAAAATGAGAGGAGTCCTCCAGTATTTATGACACCTTCATTATATTTGCTCTGTGTCAAGTAAAAGAGAAATCTGCCTTGCAAAAGCAGTACCAGGTACAGAAAATAACACCTAAAAATACCAGTTTCCTCCCAAAGGAACTGAATTTTACTCTTTGTCATGTCATTCTCCCTTTCTACCTCCCTGTTAAGGTACGCAGAATTGGAAGATGAAGGTTGTCCTATGACAGTCGTCTCTTGGCAAGACTCTTGGGAAGTTTTTATTCTGTAAGTGAAACAGCATTTTCAGGAGCCTACTTAGTATTTGACCATAGGTAACATTGCACGGCTTGCATCCCACTGTGAAGAGATTAGCTGTATTCCCAAAGTGCCACATCTTAATGGCTCCCTAGCCACCTCTTAGGGAAGTAATGCATTACTTGTTGATGCAGAACAGAAAACCAAAGATCTAAAATATCATTTGAATCAATCTGGCAGTCAGATTGATGCCTAAGTGCAGAAGTTTGTGTGCAGGACAGAGAAAGGAGATGGGGGTGAAGATCTTTGTGGCCACTGGGTCCCAGGGGTGGCCACACGTCCATCAGATTACAGGTACCAATTAGTAAAGCATTTAGGTTACTCTGACTACCCACAGCCGCTGGGACGTTTCTGCAGGTGAGAACAGCTGGACCAGATGTGCTATGATCGTAATTCCCCTTTTCCTTTATCAAACCTCAGACAAGGCCTAAGTTTAACGATGCTCCACTTCCCTTTCACGCAAAGAGCCAATAAAAGTGAACAGCCCGGGGCACAAAGCAGCCAGCTGGAGCACGGGGGTAAAGCCCCTGCTGTCTCATTGCCTGCTCCTCACCGAGACCTCAAAGGACAAAGGCTGTAAAGGCTGTTTCAGTTGGTGAATGGCACAGAGCAGGCAATCTCAGAAGCAAAACTGAGAATTGGTCCCCCAGTAACCCTGCTGGGTTACTCAAAGAGAGAACATCAGCTTAGGCAACACCACTCCACGGTCCATGTTATTTTCTACCTGTAAGAGCCTATTTTTATTCCACTATTTAAGCTTCATTTACCCTTACAGTTCCCATAATACCATTGCAGCATGCAATCTAGCCCTTAACTGGGGAGCACTGAAGCACTGTTTTAGTCTGAAACACCATGTTTTCATCCCCAAGACAGGAAGGAAAGCCTTCGAAAAGAGAGAGAGTGTAAGGAGTCCGGATTCAAAGGCACTAGCAGTCTAACCTTACAAGGTAGAATTTCCCAACCAACAGATTTCAAGCTCCTCTGATAAATTGAGGAGAGACTTCTGTCCCTTTGAAGGGGACACTCTATGTCCCTTCTGTTCAGGCTCTTTGCTCTGCAGGAAATAATTCAAGACTCATTGGGCTGGAGCACAGTAGCTGTGAATCCAAAGCGTAATGGTTAGGACCTTTGTGGAGGTAAAAGGGAGGTCACTCTGGTCCTCACTCTGTTGGAAACACCGTTGGAGACACCGTTGGAGAAGGAACATGGGACTCCTGTCCAAGTCTTAGCAAGTTAATATCTAAAAGCAACTGTACTACTTGGACAGGTTTGCCCATGTCCTGTGTGGTCCTGAATTCCAAACGTGCATTTGGTTCGTTTGGAGCACTCACTGTCTCAGTAGGCTGCCCTCTGCTTTCGCTCCATGGAGTTTGAGGATCCCAGTTGGGCTTAAATGGGAAGGAGACGCAGGAAGACTCATCCCAGCCAGTGCTGGAATCACACAGCGGATACCCACTCACATAATGGCCACCTGATTGCCAGATCACCACCTAGGTAATTTCACAACAAAAGAAGTGTAGGTAAGGGACAGTCAGAGGGTAGGAATACTCACAGACACGCTGAGGGAGGTCACACAGCTTCACAAGGCTCCTAAGCCATTGCAGGACGCTGCACCAAACACTGCCTGCGTTGAAACCAGCCTCAGTGAATATTTTGACCGATGGAGGATATTCAGCAGCAGATGAAGTGAAGAAAATAACCCATTTGACAGGTGTTTTGCTTAGAAATACCTTTATTTTATAAAGCCACAGTTTGTTCTGTAAAGTTTTACCACACTTATAAAAAAGAGGTTGACAATTCTGAGGGGAAAAAAAAAGCTGAAAACATTTCCTGTAGTTCAGGGTTACACAAAGGTTATATTTATAATATATATATTTATTTATAATTTGGAGAGAGTCAAGAGGAAACTGCAATACACGGGCAGCTATGGGGTCATATTTCAGACACTTGCTCATGTCCTACAAATAGAGTTTCTTGACAGAAGGGGTTCACGAGGACCATGCCGCTGTCTCGGTAGTCGCCGTTGGCTGGGGAGCGCGGCTCCGAGAGGTGGTCCTGGGAGAGAGACGGAAAACAAGCATGAGCACGACTTACCCCATCACCCTCTCTGTGGTGGGCACACGCTTGTGAAAAATGCACCATTATTTCTACCACTTGAACATGTTCAATTTATGGTGCGTTGCAACAATTTGCTGTCTGGCAGACGGGTTGCACTCCTCCAGGGTGCATTTTCAGCTTCTTTTTTTTTAGGGCAGAAATAGCCAAATGTATGGTTCCAAGCTAGCTGAGGAATAGCCCAGTTCAGTAATGCGCTGATCAGTTTAAAATGCCTGAAGTGACAGCTTTTGGACACTATCCCACATGCGAATAGTACAATAATTTGAAAACTATTTCTGGGTAAGCCTAAACCAGAATCTGACTTTAGCCTGAGCTAAATGATTGCCAGGAAAGTGGAATTAATGAGGTGTTTGTGAGCACTAGCCCAGCTCTCTCGTCTAGTCACTTCTCAAAGACTCCCTTCTGGATATAATTTTTTCTGCCTTAACCAGAGATTTTTGTCAGGGAGTAGATCTCTTAAAAATATCTTTAGCTGAAGCCCGAACTATCCACTGCTTCTAGTTTCTAAACACCTTTGAACTAAGCCAAATTACTCTGAGGCCAGATAATACATTTCTATCAGTGGGATCACCTGCCCATATCTGAATTATCCCACTGAACCAGGGAGAACCCTTGAGTCAAGGCTGACCAGTATACATATACCTGCACTACGCATAGGGTGATGTCTTGAATTTTTTGTCAAATGGGAACACTTACTCTCCAAACTGTTATTTGAGAAGCTACAGGCAGCTCCTGAGACGTCAGTGCACAAATTTTCTTTACATTATTAACTGCCACTGCCCCCACTATGCAATGCAATGTGGGACATGCACACCAGGGAGGCTAGAAGGACCAACCATCAGTTATGGGTTGGTTCAAATAGTGCTCCTACTTGTTCATGGTAGGGCTAGACATTGGCCATAGGCTCAAAAGAAGAGAAATTGGGGAAAAAAATCACCTAGTGGTAGCGACAGCTGACGCTGAGGCCCAGAAGCACACGGCAACATAAAGAAAACTGCAAAGCCTGGGAACAGGATGACAGCCAGTTTCTGCTGACCTCATAACACACTTGTGCGAGTGGGTCTTTCTTCAGAAGTGGCTTCCCTGAATATGCATGGGGATTTCAAGGCTTTGTTAATATTTTTTTCCTCTCTCTTTCTCCCAGTGTGGCTTCAGTTAAATCTTTTGGTCCCTAGTCATGCAAGTGAGGTACCTCTGAAGTCTCCAGGGACTGGATCTCTCGCGGTAACTCTACAGCATGCCTGTTGAAGTAGTCCATGGTGATGGCGTTATTCCAATAGCTCAAATTGTTTTCTGGGTTAGATGTCTTTTTCTTCCTCCTCATACAGCAGACTGTCAGCAGAACTGCTGTCAATAGAAACACACCAAGAGATCGGTTACTTCCTTTCAGTAGGGACTCATCAGTATAATGGATTTGTTTTTTAAGTTACTTAAGGAGAGCACTGGCGACCTGCATCTTACAATTAACTCTGACTTGGCATTTCACTCTCAGTCAACAAAACCACACAATTAAATCAGAGTCTGGGCCAGACAAATGAAGCTTTGGGCTTGCCAGGATATGCAGTTCTTATTTTCTTTTTGTAAGTTCATAATCTTCAAGATGCAGCTGCCCTGCTCATGAAACAGCTTTGGTGTCGTAACTGGCTGGTATTTTTATCCCTAAGCAGGGACTCGGGGATCCTCTAGGAAAGAGGACATTTCACAAGGATGCAAAGGAGGCCACTACACTGATTCTTTCCCAGTGTGTCCTGACACTGCAGTGATGAGTCCATTAGCAAACGGGCAGTGAGACACACCTGTCCTTGTCTCAAATATCAAATTCATCAATACCTTAGTTGTAAGCCTTACATACCAAACCTTCCTGCTCTGAATTACTGCTGATTCTTGTCCCTGTCATCTCACAGACAGAGGTTGTCTTTTAGGTATTTTGTGGCCCTGTTTTGAAACATCATAGCCCGGCCATGGGGACAGAGAGGCTCTCCAATAGGGGAGGGCCCTGAGGTGGCACTGGCGAGCCACTCCAGTGACTCGCTTGTGTAGATTACATTTTCTAGGGTAACACTGCTGGCCTCTGGAAAACATTCTTCCTCAAGTCTGCCCTGATCTGTTTTTTTTTTTTTTTTTTTTTCTGTCTATAACACCTGTATCGGGATATGGTGTCTTCTGATGAGGTGGCTGGAGCTCCCTGCACTTGCCTGGGCACTGACGGTGGCTGGGTTGCTTTTTTCTCATAGCTGTGAGACAAGTTTTAGCTTTTGAGGGCTGAAACACTTGAGCTGAAAGTAGAGCAGTTAGGCAAAACTATGTGACCAGAAAGTGAAAAACGCTGATTTAAGTGTCTGCTTGGTCTTAAGGCCACAGATACCCGTGGGCGGCAGCGACGCTGCTATAGTGCGTCCACAGCAGGCTGGCTGCACACAGAGGTGGCTGAGGGCCTTTTCTGGAATCGCTTTCAGTTTAGTCATCCCTGTTCCAGTTCATATTTGCAATCCTGGTAATTTTACAGAACCCAAACCCAGTGGAACGAAGCGCACTGCTCCCACCGGGCCGTGCTCCGGCAGAATTTGAGGCACGTACAAGGGTTTATTCGGCGGGGGAAGGAGTAAGCTTGTTTTATACCTGTGGAATTAACTGAATGTTTCGGCTCATAATCTACCTGATTTATACTGACAGACAGGTAGCTGGATATGGACTTTGATTTGCACACGTGAAACAGGGAATGCCCTGCTGTAGATTCACTACGTAATATCTAAACCCTGCATGATAGGGAAAGAGAGACAAAATATTCATGAAGCAGAAAAATATATTATTTTCTCAGCTACATCCAAAATTAATTTATTAGAATTATAGCCTAGAGGAAAGAAAAGACAGCAAAGAGGTCAAAGCTGCTTTGTATGTTTTGACAAACACGGCAACTACCCATATGCCATGGATCTAATTTCACATCCAATCTAGTCACATAGATGGCAATACAAAAGTGCAGCCTAGAGCTCTATTTAAAATAATAAAAATCAAAACTACTAAGCAAAATTGCTAATGGATTTGAGTTCAGGGGTTTTATGTCTCATTCGAAGGGAAAGGTGAGTTCATACTATAAATCTTCCTATGCAACTAATGGAAAAATCTCCCGCACCATTCCAGAAAAACAGGCCATTACCAGGATCACTATTAAGGCTGAGAGAGCTGGGCCTGTTCAGCCTGGAGAAGAG